>JAQJVL010004453.1:0-44897 GCA_035578905.1 Stictocephala bisonia
TCCACATTTATGTCCTAAAATAAGTAAACATTTTGTCATCATTTTACTAAGATCAATTATTTATTTTATTAAATATATAGAGATTGTTTCAAAAATCTTGCTACAAACTTTTAGGGATATTGTTCCATTGACTAAAAGGAGCCAATAAATAAGTGCAAGTAACGGTCTAACTCTTTTAGTTACTGTCTATCTACGTGTATGTGTATTTTTTAAATGAAAAAATATATTTTTCAAAATACTCCACAAAATTCCACTAAACTTGGAAACACTTTATTAGACCTAATAATGACAAAAGTTTGGTCGAGTTTGTCTGATAAATTTCAAAATGGGGGCCATTAAAATATTGAAATTTAAATAACTAAGAAATTATTAATTTGAAAAGTTAAAAATACTCTTTCTTAGATATACTGTATTTAAAAATATATTAAGTTTTTATATTCAGTGACAAATACTGTAACTGAATTATTGTAAAATTAGACAAACCGTACACATCCTGAGTTTCTTCAAAGTGATCCAATAGTTCAAAAATGGATCAAATTTAATTTAAATAGATGTAGTTAAATATGTTAATTAAATAAGTGAACATATTTTCAACTATTTGTTATCTGTTTTTTGATCCATTGTTGATTGGTTAGCTCAATCTGGAAATTTGTAAGGAATGTAATAATTGAAATGATTTATTTATTTGTTATTCAATATAAAAATCCAATATACGAGTATCTTCAAGTTTGTTTCAAAATAGTCTAAATAAAGTCACGTTTGTAACTCTTTCATAAAATTTACGAATTATTCTGATTTAAATAATATTTTTAACTACCCCTATTTTGAAATTAAATAAGCAAACTTGTCCAAACCTTTTTCACTAAACACTTTAATTATAATAAAGGTTTACATAAATTGAGTTAATTTTGATGGAGTGTTTTGAAAAATATGATTTTTAAAATAAAAAGCACGTACAGGCATACATTTAACGAACGTTATTTACATTTAGTTTTTGGCACCTTTTAGGATATAAAACAAAATCTTGAAATTAGTAGTGGGAATTTTTAAACACCTGTATGTATAATTAACCTATTCAATCAGGAACAAACTTGTTAAAATGAACCAAATACTAATACCCGCTAACAAAAAACCAAAATAACAACAATTCCAAAATAAATATTGTTGAATATGTTCCAAAATAAATATTGTTGAATATGTAACAGTTCAACATATTGTAATAGCATAACATGTAAAACATAACAATAACACATATTCTTATCTGTAACAATAAACATTGGATACAGAATAAATAAATATAACATTTTAAAAATCTAATTAAAACTGACAACACGATTGCAGTCGAATGTAAATAGAATAACAAATAAAAAAATATATTTAATACAGCTATTTATAATAATTTTACAGGATAGCGGATGGACTCAATTAAAGTAAATCTGACTCATCTAAAATTTTGCTGTCTCTCTTTTTTTAAATATACATTATTAATTATATGATTTAGCATTTGCCGTTAATTGCTCATTTATTTTTACATGGTAATTATTAGCTATATATATTTTCTTCTTATATTATTGATTATACAATTGATATAAGTATATTATGACACTTTTATTACATCAAACACACTACAAGAACATTAACATCTCACGATAAAGTGTCATGATATATATATATATATATATATATATATATATATATATATATATATATCCTTATTGATATATAAAGTAGTTTGGGCCCAGCAGCAGTTCGGGCCCACTATGCGGCTGGGGTCAAACTGCTGCGAGCATATACCAATTTCGAATATATAACTTTAGACGTTCAAAGCAGTTTGAACTCACCTACCTGACAGTAGTTTGGCCCCATAAACATGTATGTTCGGGGTAGTTTAGGCTCACATAGTCTACCAGTTAAACCTCAGCAATTCACACGGTACTTTTGCCTCAGTATTTCATATGCATACAGTAGTTTGTCCTTACCTGTCTAAGCAATTTGGACTCATCCATTTTGGCACAACAGTACATAAGCGCTAAATATTTACTAACCAATTAATGTATTTGTCGTTTATAGGATATGATTTTGTTGCGTGGATAAAAGCTGATGTTAAAACATATTTAGAAACAAATTAATGTTATTCCTAATAACTATAAAAAAAATGCTTGAAAAATAAATTATCATAAATAATTAAATTTGAATAACCAATTACCAGGGTACTATTGTATACAGATACATGAGTTACCTGAGTAGGTTGCTATTTTATAAAGTTACAGTTATTTGTAAGTAATAGATAATTTAAGAACAGTTACATTAAAAACGTAATGAACATGGGTTGTACCAGTTATTACCTTGGGTACCACACGTGATCAACTTGGGTAGTATCTGTGATTATTTTGGGTAGAACCCATGATCAACTTGGCAAGTACCTGTGATTGCCTTGAGTAGCACCCATGGTCAACTTGGGTAGCCACCTGTAATTACCCCGATTATAAAACGTGGTCAACATGGCTGCCTACTCGTTATTACCTCGGGTAGGACCCGTGGTCAATTTGGGTAGTACTTGTGATTTATCTTGGGTAGCACCCGTGGTAAACTTGGTTATAACTTTGATTATTTTAGGTAGCACCCGCAGTCAACTAGAGTAGCCACCACCAATATTGGGTAGCACACGAATTAAAATTAAGTAGTACTTGTGATTACTTTGGGTAGCACCCGTGATCAAAGTAATCAAAGTGGCCGTTTTCCTCCGCGAAAATAGCTATAAACATGGTGTTGATTTCTATGTCAACGATTCGTTCCGTAGTTAATAATCTTATAGTACACTTAAAACGGTTGTGTCCAATTAGGGAACAGTCTTGTTTGCGAAAAGGGGTAAAATCGTCCAGTTTGCGAATAGACAAACATACCAGAATAATACTTTTCCAGTTATCCATCAAATTTAAAAATGTGCTGAAATTTTTGTGGACAATGGGGCCATCCTTATGAGTTATTTCCTGTTTGCGTACCCAACTAAACGACCCGTGCCGAAGTGTCCGCCGTTGTAAGAAATAGAAGTTACATAAAATTATTGAATATACTAAATAATATTTTAACGAATTATTGATTAATTATTATTACTATTAAATAACATACGTATAACAAAATATGTTCAGCGAAAAAACTGACAAGTCCTTTATAATTACCACTGTCCTTTATAATTACCATGTTTATATATAAACTTTATACTAGCTACAAGTACTTGCAGATGTGATCAGTTATTTCCGAGGACGTTATTTTGTTCGTAAATCAAAATAAGTGAATGGAATTTATAAAACTTATAGAACAAATTCCTTTCAACCACGTTTAAACGTGATAAATTACTGGGATTTTGAGTAATAATGGTGTAAATTTGATGTACAGTAAAAACTAGTTAAAATTCCAGTAATGTTTTATTCCAAATAGGATAAACATTACAGTAAAATTTGAATCTTCAAATTTTATAACGTACAACCAAACGAGTTAAACCATGGTACGAGTGGACTTATCACAGGCCTCTTAGTTTCTTAGAAAACTACCTTCAAACTCGGGTACACATCATTTATGCGCCTAAAGTATTAGAGTAAATTACATTAGATATATTTATAGTGTCACTGTTAAAGTAATTAACACTGTTGAGTAAACTTTTTCAACTTCAGATTTGAAAATAATTTCTTTATTCATCTATATACATTCAAATTCCGCAATGATGGCCTATCATTAGATATTTAATAGGTCTATTCGATTTGTTTTTTGCGTACTGCTCTATCTTAATTCCTGAACTATCATTCCATGACCCAACCATTCATATAAATGCAGTGGTAATGGTCATCCTACCCACCCATTACTGTACGGTGGTGATCAGCCACCCACACACCTACCCTCTATCTGGTTCCCTAAATAATACAAGTACAAAGTATGGGTGGTTGAATGAGGCAATACCACTGTACATAAGTAGGTATGTGGGCTAATACCACAGCGTGTATGTATGGGTACCCACCTATCCATATACCACCTTATATGTGTGGGTAGGTGGCCCTATACCTCCGTACTAGTAAAGGTGGCTGGAAGGTTGGTTCGTTTTCACCATAACTGTATGAGTGAGTAGAAAGACCGTACGTGCATGGGTGTTTGAGTAGGTCATTTTCACTATAGTGCTTGGGAAGTTGGGCATGACAATAACATCATACGCGTTTTCTTAATTCTAGTGGTCGTGTTTGGATGGGCCAGTGGGTCAATACCACCGTACGTGTTTGGGTGTGTGAGATGGTCACTATACCCCATTCGTGTATGGGTGGTCGGGAAGGTCATTTATCAAAGTACTTATATGGATGGATGGCCGTGTTATTACAACTTTACGTGGTGTATATGAGTGGGTTGCAGGGTGTTCACCCCCGTTCGTGTATGTATGTTGGGGGTCCGTACGTTTAGCGTGTTAACCCACGCCCCGCAATCAAAGGTTGATCAGGAACGAATCTTAACGCCCCGCCACCCTAGGTTACCATCATGCAGGAAGACTACTCATGCTAACCACCTTTCAGGTAGAGCTTTAGTGATTATACCTGCTGTGTTGATTATATTATGTCTGGGTAGAACAGAGGTGTGTTTTTTGCTTCCATACGTATATGGATAGGTGGGTGGATCATTACCTCCGTATGGTTGGAGGTGGATGGTTGGAAGGTAAAAGAAGTAAACAGCTTATTGGTAATTCAATGTGTTGGCTGACATATCTGACTGACCTATGTAACATTTAACGTCTGTATGTAAAATATTACATACTTACTTACTGGAATGTGTTAAGCGCAGGAGATTTGTGTAAACAAGTAGAGCTAATCTTGAAAACTAACTTAATTTTATAAGACCCACAACAAAAAGTATATGTAAATAGGTTTAAAGGGCCATAACAATTAGAAAAAGCGTTTTTTTCCCTTTCTCGTTCACAACAAATCCGTCAATTGTTTTTTTACGAAACTCAGGTTTATGTTGTTCAATCCTTTTCTTAGCCGAGGTGGAATTTTAATAAAGCTGTATGGGAGGCCTTTACATTAATGCTCAAAGATGGTTTCAGATTAATTCCTCATTTAACTAAGAATCGCGATCGTTCCAGAAACCTTGTCGTATCCACAACAAAGACGGGTCTCTTAAGATATATAACTGGATGGATCCATAAATAAACTTAAATGCAAATAAACTAATGAGTAAAGTGGCACATGGGCTAGTTTAGTCTTGCTTCCTTCTCAATTTGCAAACTACACTATGTGAACCAATTTTGGTAACTGAGGTGCGATTTAGGTTAACTTCGTAGTTGCAAAATGCTGATGTGTTGGCTAAGTATATTCCTATTCTGTATATAAATGTGGTTAAGAATACTAATTGTACAAAGAAGTACTCAACCCTCATTGATTAAACATTATGCTTGCTGCTTGCCCTTGAATCACTATGGTACTTCGCGTGTTTAACCAAATACCATTCACCAATTTGTATCTTAAATCTTCTCTATAATAGTTTTAGAAAATGACCAATACACAAGATTGTATTATGTAAAGTATTAAGAATAGTTGCATATTGGATATGACTAAGGCCCTTATGTCCTAATCTATACGTCTATCATGAAGTCCTCCCTCCCTGTCTTCCTATATGGGCCTACAATAATAGTATTGATACCTGTCCATCTTCAATTTGAATAAATACCCGAACATATTTTTTTACAAACAGAATCTATATGAATGTTAACATTCAAACTGTTGTCAATATTTAGGCTGAGAAATGTTGTCTAGGGACATGGAACTATAACATTATTACCAATGAATAAGGCAACTAAAGGACTCTTACGATTTATCGCGTAGTCTGAGTCACGCAGTATCAGTCTGATTATTGTCCAATTTAAAACATATTCTTGTTCTCAATTCTCCTTCTATAACACATTCTAAACCTGACAGATAAATGAGTTTTCAGATGTTTGCGGAGACATATGTAGTAGAGGATACGAAGTTTATAAGTACTCTTTTACACAGTCATTATAAACTTCTTACGAAGTGTTCACGTTTTCATATTTAAAAAAGACCATTAACTCTTATTTGTTTTCAGACAGTTACTAGACATCCTTGTGCGTCAGACATAAAACTGTCATACAATGCATATTGCCAATCTCTGTTTTTGTGCGGGAATATTGCTTGGGGTGGTGTTTTCAAATCAATATTCGGTTCATTAAACGTCATAAAATTAGATAATAAAACCGCAATGGGTGAAAATAGAAGCTATCTTATAGACATTTTACTCGTAGAATTCAAGGTATTATTTATTCGACAGCTATATAATAAATTACTCCATTTATACTCTTAAAAACACTTTATTTTAAAAACAATTATTATTTTACTTGATATTCTCAAAACACTTACATACAAACGGATAGACTTAAAAAGTGTACTCATTAACCAACTTTCATTTCATAATGTAACATCTTTTTAGAAATATTCCAAATGAACTCAAAGGATTTCAGAAACTTAAGCTTTTAACGTACAAAAGGAAAGTAACTGCATGGTTGTTGACCTTGGGAGAGGGTGCATCGGAGTTGAGTATCGCATCCAGTTATTGATAACTAACATTCTGGCCTCTATAATCTATTCACCACTCAACCGATACCATACCTAATCAGACATATTTGTTCTACTATGAATTTGTCGTGTTTTTTTTTTATTTTTACCCCTAGTTCTCTGACCGGTTGACTACCACTCAACCGATACCATACCTAATCAGACATATTTGTTCTACTATGAATTTGTCGTGTTTTTTTTTTATTTTTCCCCCTAGTTCTCTGACCGGTTGACTACCACTCAACCGATACCATACCTGATCAGACATATTTGTTCTACTATGAATTTGTCGTGTTTTTATTTTTTTATTTTTTCCCCCTAGTTCTCTGACCGGTTGACTACCAATCAACCGATACCATACCTAATCAGACATATTTGTTCTACTATGAATTTGTCGTTTTTTTTTTTTTTTTTTTTATTTTTCCCCCTGGTTCTCTGACCGGTTGACTACCAATCAACCGATACCATACCTAATCAGACATATTTGTTCTACTATGAATTTGTCGTGTTTGTTTTATTTTTCCCCTAGTTTTCTGACCTTAGTTATATTCTTGTTTATGACTTATTCCAATTTTCTTGCACAGTAACCATATTTTTTCAATTAGGTTATATTATTCGGTTTAAAAAATCACAATTATGATAACATTTCTGGATAGATCCATGTATATAAATTGTAACCTATCCCTGTTTGTATATATTATGAATTTTACATAAATTCAATTATTTCTCATTTCTTTGTCTTGCATAAAAATGATCTTAAGAAATTACTCATGCCCACGCACAGCTATTTATCTAAGTGGGCATAATTGTTTTCTCCAATGTAAAATATATTTTCTAAACTATGAATTATTGTTTGTGAATAGTAATGTATTATAATTATTTTTTTGTATGTAAAATGGAGGATTGGATTTATTTTTTATTTGTTTTTTGTATTTCTTAGGCTTCCTGTATATTGGCAATTCTATTATTCAATTGGGGGAATTCCCTGGAGTGTAAAAGAGTTCTGTTGCCCAAAATAACATAACACGAAAATTAGTCTAGTTAGTACATTGATAATTCTACTAATATACAAATAAAAATACTAGCTTATGAGTTTCAAACATAAAACACTGATAAAAAATGTTAAAGATTTGTATACGTTAATACATGTCCAAAGTTTTTAAGGTTTTTCATAAGGAATGCCTATAAAATTAGCATACTATCAATCTTCCTCCAATTACTGAAATAGTTTTAGAACTATTACTTGTTATTGATTCCTGATTGCTAAGTGCTGTTGAAAACGATTACAACAAAATGTATACACACATAACAGGTAGTAATGCGTTAATTTTCAATATGGTCAATTAATTTATCGTGATAGGATCATGTTTATAGTAATTATGAAAATACTTTGCAAGATATCTCATCTATGTGATATTATTATTTATTTATTTCTCTTTAAATACAGGGCTGTACATGTGAGAAGTAATTTTCTTATCTACTAAAAAAGCTATTATGTAGTGCAAAATAGTGGAAAACAATATTTAACTTATTAAGGTTATTTAATGTAATAATCACATTTGAAAAGAACCTAAAACAATTTTCAATTTGAGACTAATCATTTAGTTAACTTATAAACAAAAACCAAATAATTGGATTCGTAAGAACAGTACTCGTTATCAGCTGACTCTGACAGACGTGGCCCACAAACATTCTGTCACGTATTTGCAGCTGTAGACGCATCAATGATATGATAAGGAATGGGCCTTGCTTTCCCGCGCTCGCCCAGCCACGTGTGGTGAGATCATCGCCACCTATCACAGACCTCTGAAAATTAGTAAGGCCTGTAACATCTTCATGATCTGCGAGGAAGGTATCATTTACCGTTAAGAAGGTAATTCCTGACCCTGTACTAAGATACTCACCAAAACTCTACCAAAGTGAGGCTGTACAACCTCTCCCGTTCTTCTATTAAATAGATGGTCACCCTCTAAACCTCCCATACATGTATGGTGATATTAACCCACCCGCCCCAGTTCACGTGTGAATGTATTCACCCACCCACATACCATTACACGTAATAATGGCATTTACCTACTCGCCTACCAAACACGTACGTTGATATTGGCCCACCCACCCATACACGAACGTTGGAACGGTCTACCCACCCACCCATATACGTACAGTGTTATTGGGTATTGATTGATCCACCCATCTACCCACACACGTTTGGTGGGTAATCCCACTCATTAAATCCATACACGTATGATATTGGCCTAGCCACCCACCAACACATGTATTTCCTGTGTTGACTCCCCTACCACTTATGCACGGGCAGTGGTGAGGACCTTCCAACCTACATAGTAACATCATTATTGGTAAATCAGTATTATTGGGAAATTTCAAAAACAAATCAGTACCATCGAACGGAATGCATTGGAGAGTGGGTGAATCAGCACCAACATATGTGTATGGGTTGGAGAGTAGGTTAATTCCCCTATCAATTCCACTATACGTAAATTAGAAGGTGAATGGAACAATGTACTGAATAAATGGTTGGGTAGGTAGGTCAATATCATTGTACGTGTTGGGTAGGTGGGCGATAATTTAAGTGCGTAATAGTGGTTGTATCAATACCACTGTACTATTTTGAGAGTGGGAGAGTCATTTTAGTGTACACTTGGGTCAATAGGTATACATGGTACCCAAGTTAATCATACGGAGCCCTCAAACCCCCGTAGAGGTTTTATAAATACACAGGTGGCTTGGTAAGGTTATCAAAGACTACTGAAATAAATCAGTGGCTATCCCAGATGATCCTGGGTTGATCACCTAAGATCACGGGCTACCAAAGGTTATCACGCGTAGCTATTATAAATGATCTCGGGCTACCAAAGTAGGTCAGTACCGACCGAAGTTTATCACGAGAAACTATGCGTAATTGTCAGTGGCTACTAAATTTTTGATTACGAGTGCCGAACCAAAATGAGCACGAGTTACCAAAGATGAACAATGACTAACCAAGTTGACCACGCGTAGCTACTGAAAGTTATCACGGGGTACCATAGTAAATGTGATTACTTTCGGAATTATTCATTATTCATTTCTAAGACGCCGATCGTCAAGATATGGGCGAATATGAGGAGTGAATGAGTGTGATGAGTGTTGATGAACGAGTGTTGTCATTATTACTATCTGAGTTCGACTTAGTTAATAAAGGAATATTTATTAATATACCAATGGCCAGGGCAACTATGGAATCCGAACCACGTAGTGTTGGTCTGATTTTCATCTGACAAGTCTGACACTCAGTTCTCTTTCCTACAAAACATCTGAAACCTTGACTACCATCCAACATGGACACCCAAGACTTCTCTAGTAGTGTCCGTCGGTCGCAACCATTGAGTGGACGCCGTGTCGGTATTAAGAGGACTTAGCATGGAACCTATCGCCTTCAACCTCCCAAACACTTTGTCTCCAAGTTGCTGGGTTTAAAAAAACAAATGGTCAAATTCAAATTTACTATGAAATTAAACACATAAAGTTATCATACAATCATCCAGAAGCAGAGCTTGGACACTCTGGCTGTGATAAGGTCATTTTTTTATTCTAAAAATACTCCAAAATAACATGTGATTAACACCCAGCATAACACTATTTTTTTCTTGTACTTGAATTAGGAAACTCATTTACAATTAATTTCTAAAACTTGCTCCTTTAAATCTAGTTTTATTTTGCTTTGAGGCCTCTCAAGGTCATGTGACGCTGCTTTCAAGGATCTAGTTTATCCAAGGCGAGTATCGATTTAAACGAAAGGTGACTCATTTGATATATTTTTAATTAGATACCTTTCAGAATAAAAGTGCCGGGCTTTAGTGCGTTTAAGTAGATCCATATCAATCATATCTTGAAAAGAATAGTTGTGTGGCATTTTAAATAAAAAAAAACTTTTAAATATTCTACTGCACAACGTACATATAAATGCTAAAACCTTTGTCTTTAGATAAGACCACTGAACGTGGATGGGTGGACGTGTATGGGAAGGTTGATGGGTGACCAATAGATTCACTACCACTGTGCGATCTCACCCTTGCCTCATTTCCTTTAATTTCCCCACCGTGTGTCAGCTTGCACTTGAACTGCCAATGCAGTAAAGGACTTGGGTCTGGAGTAGTGAAGGAATTAATTGCTTAATGGATTTGAAAACAGTAAATTTATCATTGTAAGACTTTGTCCCACTAGCCTATAACAATTCAATGGTAAAGATTATTATAACTTATCTAATTTCAACTTGCCCACCCATACATGGAAAGTGGTATTGACTCACCCGCCCAACTATACACATACAGTGTTATTCACCCACCCTACCACACATAGAGGTTCAGAAAAATTGACCAACCAACCCACCTATACTCTTACAGTGGTTATCCCCAAACCCCGTTGTCAGATTCTTAAATTGATCACGGTTGGTTACGATTGATACCCAAGCCAGACCTGGCAACTCATAAATCAAGGTGACGCAAAATTTATGAGAATCACGCATTCAAAAGTCACCTTACGCTCTCACGCAAGACACCTCAAAACTCACGCAGTTTAAAAGAGTCGCGAGAAGCTACAATAATGTCACTATTCGTTGCTATATGCCATGGGTAAATGAACAGACAGTGACGTTACTGGGAGAAACGTGACGTGACACTAACACAGGCAGTACAGTAATTAATTTCCAACACTGTTTAAGTGTATACTAAACAAAAAATTAGTTTAGTTTGTCTTTCAAATAACACGTTGTTAAAAGTGGAGTACCACTATTTATAGTAATCTGATCTTTTTTGTGTTTCTCATGACGTAATATTGTTACTGTCATGACCCTTTGGATTGTTTTTCTGTTGTTTTTCACGTAATAGCACGCATTTCTCTTCATCTAATTTAGGAAACCTCCGCATTGATACATCTCAAGGTTGACAGGTGCTCAGCTGATCACAGGTTACTCCCCAAACTGATCAAAGATGGGTCCCCAAGTTGATCATGGATAGTTCCCAAATTGGGCACGGGTATTACTGAATTTACTGCTGACTAGCTTTTGCAGTAAATTCAGTAAAACATTGACTTTTATGTATACATATAGATGGGTCAATTATATTCTAAAAGAATACCAAGTCAAGTATCTTATTGTCCCGCGCGCCATATAGTCTCGAGGACAAAGCTGTGACCATCCAGCCCACGTGTGTGCCTGCGATTGTTTACATGTTTAACTTGCTTGTAAACAAGGTAGCGCCTTCCATGTGCCGCTCGAAAATGTGTACTTTGATATCCTTTATACATAGAACAACAATCGGGCCAGCCTAAAATTTATTATGATTATTAACTATATTACTTTTCAAAATTAGTTAAATATTATATTTCAAACAGCATTTACAAGAAACATGCTGAAAGCTCTTGCTTCGCTACGTGTTGGTTCTCTACGCTTGCTTCCCTCCGTGGTTTTGTTTAAATAATTACACCAGGATAAACGCTTAGCCTGTTGCCGTTCTCGTAGATAAAATAGTTTTAATGTTTTGAAAACACTATAGGTCTACTTTAGGATGACGCAAAGTAGTTCAATCATGCCAGAGTTAGTAGTAATAACCTTAACAATTTCGCAATAAAACCCAAAATAGATAAGCTTTTGGGCCATGTTTATGTTTGATGTATCAGCTGTTTAAAATTATTTGTTTTATTAAATTAATACAATGTTGCTTTTATGAAAAAAAGAAAAAAAAGGAAACGTTGAGTGGCTGTTTATACTCATTAAGAATGGAATTTCAAGAAATCCTTGCTTAGTGGATCTCTTTGATACAAATGCTAACTTCCCTTCAATTTTCATAAAAATCTGTTCAATGGTGTAGGATATTTCGTGTAGAGTGAGTACATCGTTTTTGTATTTTATATATTAAGATAATAATATATAGTAAACGCTTTAAATTTGAAAGTTTCACAGAATATAAAAATTTATAAAATTATGCATTCAGAATGTAAATTCATTGATCCTAAAAGTTTTTACTACTTGCATCAAAACGAAAAGTTTAGCTCTCTGACAAATAAATTATAATTTTTAAGAGATACCTGATTGATTAAATAATTACTTTGGTTAACTATGGAACTTTAATACGCAATCAAACTTGAAAAAAAAATTGAAATATGCCACTTTAACTGTTATGGTACAGATATTACAGATTATTGTTATTTTAACAAAATATTTACAAAATACTGGGTGTTTCAGACAACCCGTGCAATATCTCCTGTGTTTAAATCGTTTAAAATAGAGTTATACTATAAACTGTAAATCTAATAAATCTCACATGGAGAACTTCCCGAAATTCTTTTTGTCGCATTTAAAATACATGGTGTGCCCTAAAATGATGGAAGTGTAGGCCCACTTCCACTGTACATTTTGATTGGGTCGACGGGTGATTCCACTACCACTTATGTGCATGATGTACGAGTAGGCCCACTTCCACTGTACTTGTGTTTTGGTCGACGGGTGAGTCCAATTACTGTAAATTGATTTAGCTGGACGGGTGACTCCACTACCAATGTAGGTGTATGATGTACGAGTAAGCCCAATTCCACTATACATGTGTTTGGGGTCGAGGGGTGAGTCCACTACTACTGTACGTGCATGATGTACTAGTAGACCCCCTTACACTGTACATGTGTTTGGGTCGAAAAGTGAGTCCACTACTGCTGTACATTTCTTTAGCAAGATGGGTGAGTCCACTACCACTGTACGTGTATGATGTACGAGTAGGCCCACTTCCACTGTACATGGGGTTGGGTCACCAAGTGAGTCCACTACTACTGTACATTTCTTTAGCATAACGGGTGAGTCCACTACCACTGTACGTGTATGATGGACGAGTAAGCCTACTTCCACTTTTCATGTGTTTGGGTCGACGGGTGAGTCCACTACCACTGTACGTGTATGATGTACGAGTAGGCCCACTTCCACTGTACATGGGTTTGGGTCGCCAAGTGAGTCCACTACTACTGTACATTTCTTTAGCATAACGGGTGAGTCCACTACCACTGTACGTGTATGGTGGATGAGTAAGCCTACTTCCACTTTACATGTGTTTGGGGCGACGGGTGAGTCCACTACCACTGTACGTGTATGATGTACGAGTAGCCTTACTTCCACTGTACATGTGTTTGGTTCGACTGGTGAGTCCACTAACACTTTACGTGTATGATGTACGAGTAGACTCACTTCCACTGTACATGTGTTTGGTTCGACGGGTGAGTCCACTACTACTGTACGTGTATGTATGATGGACAAGTAAACCCACTTCCACTGTACATGTGTTTGGTTCGACGGGTGAGTCCACTAACACTATACGTGTATGATGGACGAGTAAGCCTAATTCCACTGTAAATGAGTTTGGGTCGACGGGTGAGTCCACTACCGCTGTACGTGTATGATGGACGAGAAGGCCCACGTCCACTGTACATGTTTTTGAGTCGACGGGCGAATCCACTACCAATGTACGTGTATGAGTTTGCAAGGTCAACTACCACTGTACATGTATGAAGGGGCAGAGTGAACTACCACTGTATATGTATGAGTTGACGGGTGGGTCCACTACCACTGTACGTACCAGTGGGTCCGCTACTACTGAACGTGTATGCGTAGACGTGAGGGTCCACTACTACTCTACGTAAATGAGTAGACGAGTGGCGCCGGTACTACTGTACGTGTACTAGTAGACCGATGTGTCCACTACTACTGTACGTGTACTAGTTGAAGGGTTTGTCTGGTACTTCTGAACGTGTATGCGTGGACGGGAGGGTCCACTACTACTGTACGTGAATGAGTAGACGAGTGGCTCCGATACTACTGTACGTGTACTAGTTGACGGGTGTGTCCACTACTACTGTACGTGCACTAGTTGAAGGGTTTGTCCGGTACTTCTGAACGTGTATGCGTGGACGGGAGGTTCCACTGCTACTGTACGTGTACTAGTGGAGAGGATGGTCCACTACTACTGTTCGTGTGTGAGTAGACGAATGGGTCCGGTGATAATGTACGTGTAATAGTAGACGGGTGGGTAGGTACTACTAATCGTGTATGCTTAGACGTGTGGGTCAACTACTACTGTACGTGTACTGGTAGAAGGGTTTGTCTGGTACTACTGAACGTGTATGCGTAGACGGGAGGGTTCTCTACTACTGTATGTGTGTGAGTAGATGCGTGGTCCGGAACTACTGTACGTGTACCAGCAGACGAGTGGGTTCGGTACTACTGAACGTGGAAGGAAAGGTATGCGTGGAAGGAAGGTTTTACTACTACACTTGCAACAAGTGACCTACATACTCATGCCAAATGGTGAGGTCAAAGGGGATGGATGAGTATAACTAGTATCACGCGACCCACATACTAATGCAAAATGGTGAGGACAAACAGGATAGATGATACTGGATATAAAAGTCGTTGAGTAGAACTAACAACACGCGACCCACATACTAATGCCAAATGGTGAGGTCAGACAGGATGGATGATACTGGGTATAAAAGTCGTTGAGTAGAACTAACAACACGCGACCCACATACTAATACCAAATGGTGAGGCCAAAGAGGATGGATTATACTGGGTATAAAAGTATGTGAGTATAACTAACATTACGCGACCCACATACTAATAGCAAATGGTGAGGCCAAATAGGATGGGTGATACTGGGTATAAAGGTATGTGAGTATAACTAACATTACACGATCCACATACTAATGGCAAATGGTGAAATTAAAGAGGATGTATGATACAGGGTGTAAAGGTATGTGAGTATAACTAATATCACGCGACGCACATACTACTGCCAAATGGTGAGGCGAAAGAGGATGGATGATACTGGGTATAAAATACCATCAGTATAACTAACATCACGCGACCCACATACTAATGCCAAATGGTGAGGCGAAAGAGGATGGATGATACTGGGTATAAAAGTCTGTGAGTATAACTAACATCACGCCACCCACATACTAATTCCAAATGGTGAGACCAAAGAGAATGGATGATACTGGGTATAAAGGTATTTGAGTATAACTATTATCACGCCACCCACATTCTATTGCCAAATGGTGAGGGCAAAGAAGATGGCTGATACTAGGTATAAAAGTCTGAGAGTATAACTAACATCACGCGACCCACATACTAATGCCAAATGGTGAGGCCAAAGAGTGGATGATACTGGGTATAAAAGTATGTGAGTATAACTAACATCACGCGACCCACATACTAATGCCAAATGGTGAGGCCAAAGAGAATGAATGATACTGGGTATAAAAGTATGTGAGTATAACTAACATCACATGACCCACATGCTAATGCCAAATGGCGAGGCAAAAGAAGATGGCTGATACTAGGTATAAAAGTATGTGAGTATAACTAACATCACGCGACCCACATACTAATGCCAAATGGTGAGGCCAAAGAGAATGGATGATACTTGGTATAAACGTATGTGAGTATAACTAACATCACACGACCCACATGCTAATGCCAAATGGTGAGGCAAAAGAAGATGGCTGATACTAGGTATAAAAGTATGTGAGTATAACTAACATCACGCGACCTACATACTAATGCCAAATGGTGAGGCAAAAGAAGATGGCTGATACTAGGTATAAAAGTATGTGAGTATAACTAACATCACGCGACCTACATACTAATGCCAAATGGTGAGGCCAAAGAGGATGGATGATACTGGGTATAAAGGTATGTGAGTATAACTAATATCACGCGACCCACATACTAAAGCCAAATGTTGAAACCATAGTGGATGGATGATACTTGATATAAAATACTGTGATTTTATACACACTGTATAAAATCACAGTATTTTACTGTGATAATGTACACAATGTACATTATGTAGCTCACATAATACTGCCATATAGAGAAGCTAAAGTGATGGCTCACAATAGCAATGAAATACGTGAATTCAAATAACACCATACGACCCACTTACTTAAGTCCATGGTAAGGTCAAAGTGATGTAGGGTATTGGGCCAACATGATGCAACTCACATACTACTGCCACATGGTAAGGCCAAAGTGAAGAATAATACTAGGAATAAAAATACTGTGCCTCTTGTTACGACCCACTACTACAACATAGTGAGGCCAAAACTATGCATTCAAAATGTAAATTCGTCCATCCTGAAGGTTTTTACTACTTGCGTCAAAACGTAGTTTTGCTCTCTGACAAAGAAACTAAATTTTTTAAGAGATATCTGATTCATTAAATAACTACTTTGTTTAGCTATGGAACTGTTATACGCAATCAAACTTGCCTGAAATGAACTAAATTATGCCAATTTAACGGTTATTCTGCAGATATTACATATTATTGTTATTTTAACTAAATATTTACAAAATTCAGGGTGTTTAAGACAACCCGTGCAGCATTTCCTGTGGTTGAACCAGTTAAAATAGAGCTATTATACTATATGAAATAATGCAATTTATTTCCTGTACATTATAATTTACATTTCACAATAATAAACAGGATTATCACTGGCCACGGTTCTAGTAATGTGGCCAGAGTTTGAAACAAAATAAATTTTCTTTAAAACTAAAAGTTACCTTCAGTCCAGTTCTTTGTGATTGACATTTAAAACTGTCATTTCATGTAGCGTCTATTTACAAAAAATTATATATTTACATATATTATGCATATATTAAAAAGTAATAAAAAAATATTAATAAACGCAACTAACAACGATCAAAACATTTTCAATGTTTCACCGTCTTTCAGAATTCTTTACTTATAGTAAAGATAAATTTACTGTAAATCGAATAAATCTCATATGGCATACTTCCCGAAATTTTTTTTGTCGCTTATAAATTCAAGGTGTGCCCTAAAATGATAGTCAGAATTAGAAAATAAAAAATCTGAAATAGAAACATCGGAAGTGTCGACCCACTTCCACTGTACCTTTTGTATGGGTCTACAGGTGAGATCACTACGAATGTATGTGTATGATATACAAATAGGCCCACTTCCCCTATACATATAGTTGGGTCGCCTTGTAAGACCACTACCGCTGTATATGTATGATATACAAGTAGGCCCACCTCCACTATACATATGTTTAGGTCGCCGGGTGAGACCACTACCGCTCTATATGTATGATATACAAATAGGCCCACTTCCCCTATACATATGTTTGGGTCGCCTTGTGAGAACACTACCAATGTATGTGTATAATATACAAGTAGGCCCACTTCCACTATACATATGTTTGGGTCGACGGGTGAGTCCACTAATACTGTACATTTCATTACCTGGACGGGTGAGACCATTACCAATGTATGTGTATAATATACAAATAGGCCCACTTCCACTGTACATATGTTAGAGTCTACGGGTGAGACCACTACCAATGTATGTGTATAATATACAAGTAGGCCCACTTCCACTGTACATATGTTTGGGTGGCCGGGTGAGTCCACTAATACTGTATATTTCTTTACCTGGACGGGTGAGAACACTAACAATGTAGATGTATGATATTCAAGTAGGCCCACTTCAACTATACATATATTTGGGTCCACGGGTGAGACCACTACCAATGTATGTGTATAATATACAAGTAGGCCCACTTCCACTGTACATATGTTTGGGTCTACGGGTGAGTCCACTACTAATGTAGATGTATGATATTCAAGTAAGCCCACTTCAACGACACATATGTTTGGGTCGCTGGTTGAGACCACTACTAACGTAAGTGTATGATATACAAGTAGGCCCACTATACATATGTCTGGGTCAATGGTCGAGTCCACTAATACTGAACATTTCTTTAGCTGGACGGGTGAAACTACTACCAATGCAGGTGTATGATATACAAGTAGGCTCACTTCAACTATCCATACGTTTGGGTCGCCGGATGAGACCACTATCAATGTATGTGTTTGATATACAAGGAGGCCCACTTCTACTTTACATGTGTTTGGGTCGCCTGGTGAGACTATTACCAATGTATGTGTTTGATAAACAAGGTGGCCCACTTCTATTCTACATGTGTTTGGGTCGCCTGGTGAGACTATTACCAATGTATGTGTTTGATAAACAAGGTGGCCCACTTCTACTCTACATGTGTTTGGGTCGCCTGGTGAGACTATTACCAATGTATGTGTTTGATATACAAGGAGGCCCACTTCTACTCTACATGTGTTTGGGTCGCCTGGTGAGACTATTACCAATGTATGTGTTTGATAAACAAGGTGGCCCACTTCTACTCTACATGTGTTTGGGTCGCCTGGTGAGACTACTACCATTGTATATGTATGATATACAAGGAGTCCCACTTCTGCTCTACATGTGTTTGGGTCGCCGGGTAAGACTACTACCATTGTATGTGTATGATATACAAGGAGGCTCACTTCCACTAAACATATGTTTGGGTCGCCTGGTGAGACTACTACCAATGTATGTGTATGATATACAAGGAGGCCCACTTCTACTCTACATGTGTTTGGGTCGCATGGTAAGACTACTACCAATGTATGTGTATGATAAACAAGTAGGAACACTTCCACTATACATGTGTTTGGGTCGCCTGGTAAGACTACTACCAATGTATGTGTATGATAAACAAGTAGGAACACTTCCACTATACATGTGTTTGGGTCGCCTGGTAAGACTACTACCAATGTATGTGTATGATAAACAAGTAGGAACACTTCCACTATACATGTGTTTGGGTCGCCTGGTAAGACTACTACCAATGTATGTGTATGATAAACAAGTAGGAACACTTCCACTATACATGTGTTTGGGTCGCCTGGTAAGACTACTACCAATGTATGTGTATGATAAACAAGTAGGAACACTTCCACTATACATGTGTTTGGGTCGCCTGGTAAGACTACTACCAATGTATGTGTATGATAAACAAGTAGGAACACTTCCACTATACATGTGTTTGGGTCGCCTGGTAAGACTACTACCAATGTATGTGTATGATAAACAAGTAGGAACACTTCCACTATACATGTGTTTGGGTCGCCTGGTAAGACTACTACCAATGTAGGTGTATGATAAACAAGTAGGAACACTTCCACTATACATGTGTTTGGGTCGCCTGGTAAGACTACTACCAATGTATGTGTATGATAAACAAGTAGGAACACTTCCACTATACATGTGTTTGGGTCGCCTGGTAAGACTACTACCAATGTATGTGTATGATAAACAAGTAGGAACACTTCCACTATACATGTGTTTGGGTCGCCTGGTAAGACTACTACCAATGTATGTGTATGATAAACAAGTAGGAACACTTCCACTATACATGTGTTTGGGTCGCCTGGTAAGACTACTACCAATGTATGTGTATGATAAACAAGTAGGAACACTTCCACTATACATGTGTTTGGGTCAACGGGTGAAACAACTACCACTGTATGTGTATGATATACACGCAGGATTAATTCCACTGTACATATGTTTGGGTCGACGGGCGATACTACTACCATTGTATGTGTATGATATACAGGGAGGTCCACTTCTACTGTATATGTATTTGGGTCGCCTGGTGAGACTACTACCAATGTATGTGTATGATATACAAGGAGGCCCACTTCCACTCTACATATGTATGGGTTGCCGGGTAAGACTACTACCAATTATGCGTTTGATATACAAGGAGGCCCACTTCTACTGTACATATGTTTGGTTCGCCTGGTGAGACTACTACCAATGTATGTGTATGATATACAGGGAGGTCCACTTTTACTGTACATGTGTTTGGGTCGCCTGGTGAGACTACTACCAATGTATTTGTATGATATACAGGGAGGTCCACTTTTACTGTACATGTGTTTGGGTCGCCTGGTGAGATTACTACCAATGTATGTGTATGATATACAAGTAGGTCCACTTTTACTGTACATGTGTTTGGGTCGCCTGGTGAGACTACTACCAATGTATTTGTATGATATACAGGGAGGTCCACTTTTACTGTACATGTGTTTGGGTCGCCTGGTGAGATTACTACCAATGTATGTGTATGATATACAAGTAGGCCCACTTTTACTCTATATGGGATTGGGTCGCCTGGTGAGACCATTACCAATGTTTGTGTATAATATATGAGGAGGACCACTTCTACTCTACATGTGTTTGGGTCGCCTGGTGTGACCATTACCAATGTATGTGTATGGTATACTCGTACAAGGAGGCCCACTTCTACTCCACATATGTTTGGGTCGCTGGGCGAGACTACTACCATTGTATGTGTATGATATACAAGTAGGCCCACGTCCACTCTACATATGTTTGGGTCGCCGGGAAAGACTACTACCAATGTATGTGTATGATATACAAGTAGGATTACTTCCACTCCTCATATGTTTCGGTCTCCGGGTAAGACTACTACCAATTATTGTGTATGATATACAAGTAGGCCCACTTCAACTATACATATATTTGTGTCCACGGGTGACACCACTACCAATATATTTGAATAATATACAAGTAGGCCCACTTCCACTGTACATATGTTTAGGTCTACGGGTGAGTCAACTACTAATGTAGATGTATGATATTCAAGTAGACCCCCATCAACTATACATATGTTTGGGTTGCCGGTTGAGACCACTACTAACGTAGGTGTATGATATACAAGTAGGCCCACTTCCACTATACATATGTCTGGGTCAACGGTCGAGTCCACTAATACTGTACATTTCTTTAGCTGGACGGGTGAGACTACTCCCAATGCAGGTGTATAATATACAAGTAGGCCCACTTCCACTATACATATGATTGGGTCGCCGGGTAAGACTACTACCAATGTAGGTGTATGATATACAAGTAGGCCCACTTCCACTCTACATATGTTTGGGTCACAGTGTAAGACTACTACTAATGTATGTGTATGATATTCAAGTAGGCCCACTTCCACTCTACATATGTTTGGGTCGCCGTGTAAGACTACTACCAATGTAGGTGAATGATATACAAGTAGGCCCACTTCCACTATACATATGTTTGTGTCGCCGGGTAAGACTAGTACCAATGTAGGTGTATGATATACAAGTAGGCCCACTTCCACTCTACATATGTTTGGGTCGCTGGGTAGGACTCCTACCAATGTATGTGTATGATATACAAGTAGGCCCACTTCCACTATACATATGATTGGGTCGCCGTGAAGGACTACTACCAATGTAGGTGTATGATATACAAGTAGGCCCACTTCCACTATACATATGATTGGGTCGCCGTGTAAGACTACTACCATTGTAGGTGTATGATATACAAGTAGGCCCACTTCCACTCTTCATATGTTTGGTTCGCCGGGTAGGACTCTTACCAATGTATGTGTATGATATACAAGTAGGCCCACTTCCACTCTACATATGTTTGGGTCGCCGGGTAGGACTACTACCAATGTATGTGTATGATATACAAGTAGGCCCACTTCCACTATACATATGTTTGGGTCGCCGGGTAGGACTCCTACCAATGTATGTGTATGATATACAAGTAGGCCTACTTCCACTCTACATATGATTGGGTCGCTGGGTAAGACTACTACCAATGTAGGTGTATGATATACAAGTAGGCCCACTTCCAACTTACATATGTTTGGGTCGCCAGGTAGGACAACTACCAATGTATGTGTATGATATATAAGTAGGCCCACTTCCACTATACATATGTTTGGGTCGCTGGGTAAGACTACTACCAATGTAGGTGTATGATATGCAAGTAGGCCCACTTCCACTCTACATATGTTTGGGTCGCCGGGTAGGACTACTACCAATGTATGTGTATGATATACAAGTAGGCCCACTTCCACTATACATATGTTTGGGTTGCCGTGTAAGACTACTACCAATGTAGGTGTATGATAACAAGTAGGCCCACTTCGTCTCTACATATGTTTGGGTCGCTGGGTAAGACTACTACCAATGTAAGTGTATGATATACAAGTAGGCCCACTTCCACTATACATATGTTTGGGTCGCCGTGTAAGACTACTACCAATGTAGGTGTTTGATATACAAGTAGGCCCACTACCACTATACATATGTTTGGGTCGCCGTGTAAGACTACTACCAATGTAGGTGTATGATATGCAAGTAGGCCCACTTCCACTATACATATGTCTGTGTTGCCGTGTAAGACTACTACCAATGTAGGTGTATGATATACAAGTAGGCCCACTACCACTATACATATGTTTGGGTCGCCGTGTAAGACCACTACCAATGTAGGTGTATGATATACAAGTATGCCCACTTCCACTATACATATGTTTGGGTCGCCGTGTAAGACTACTACCAATGTAGGTGTATGATATACAAGTAGGCCCACTACCACTGTAAATATGTTTGGGTCGCCGTGTAAGACTACTACCAATGTAGGTGTATGATATACAAGTAGGCCCACTTCCACTATACATATGTTTAGGTCGCCGTGTAAGACTACTACCAATGTAGGTGTATGATATACAAGTAGGCCCACTACCACTATACATATGTTTGGGTCGCCGGGAAAGACTACTACCAATGTAGGTGTATGATATACAAGTAGGCCCACTTCCACTATACATATGTTTGGGTTGCCGTGTAAGACTACTACCAATGTAGGTGTATGATAACAAGTAGGCCCACTTCGTCTCTACATATGTTTGGGTCGCTGGGTAAGACTACTACCAATGTAAGTGTATGATATACAAGTAGGCCCACTTCCACTATACATATGTTTGGGTCGCCGTGTAAGACTACTACCAATGTAGGTGTTTGATATACAAGTAGGCCCACTACCACTATACATATGTTTGGGTCGCCGTGTAAGACTACTACCAATGTAGGTGTATGATATGCAAGTAGGCCCACTTCCACTATACTTATGTTTGTGTTGCCGTGTAAGACTACTACCAATGTAGGTGTATGATATACAAGTAGGCCCACTACCACTATACATATGTTTGGGTCGCCGTGTAAGACTACTACCAATGTAGGTGTATGATATACAAGTATGCCCACTTCCACTATACATATGTTTGGGTCGCCGTGTAAGACTACTACCAATGTAGGTGTATGATATACAAGTAGGCCCACTACCACTGTAAATATGTTTGGGTCGCCGTGTAAGACTACTACCAATGTAGGTGTATGATATACAAGTAGGCCCACTTCCACTATACATATGTTTAGGTCGCCGTGTAAGACTACTACCAATGTAGGTGTAGTATATACAAGTAGGCCCACTTCCACTATACATATGATTGGGTCGCCGGGTAAGACTACTACCAATGTAGGTGTATGATATACAAGTAGGCCCACTTCCACTATACATATGATTGGGTCGCCGTGTGAGAGTATTACTAATGTAGGTGTATGATATACAAGTAGGCCCACTTCCACTATACATATGTTTGGGTCGCCGTGTAAGACTACTACCAATGTATGTGTATGATATACAAGTAGGCCCACTTCCACTATACATATGTTTGGGTCGCCGTGTAAGACTACTACCAATGTAGGTGTATGATATACAAGTAGGCCCACTTCCACTATACATATGATTGGGTCGCCGGGTAAGACTACTACCAATGTAGGTGTATGATATACAAGTAGGCCCACTTCCACTCTACATATGTTTGGGTCACAGTGTAAGACTACTACCAATGTATGTGTATGATATTCAAGTAGGCCCACTTGCACTCTACATATGTTTGGGTCGCCGTGTAAGACCACTACCAATGTAGGTGTATGATATACAAGTAGGCCCACTTCCACTATACATATGTTTGTGTCGCCGGGTAAGACTAGTACCAATGTAGGTGTATGATATACAAGTAGGCCCACTTCCACTCTACATATGTTTGGGTCGCTGGGTAGGACTCCTACCAATGTATGTGTATGATATACAAGTAGGCCCACTTCCACTATACATATGATTGGGTCGCCGTGTAAGACTACTACTAATGTAGGTGTATGATATACAAGTAGGCCCACTTCCACTATACATATGATTGGGTTGCCGTGTAAGACTACTACCAATGTAGGTGTATGATATACAAGTAGGCCCACTTCCACTCTACATATGTTTGGTTCGCCGGGTAGGACTCCTACCAATGTATGTGTATGATATACAAGTAGGCCCACTTCCACTCTACATATGTTTGGGTCGCCGGGTAGGACTACTACCAATGTATGTGTATGATATACAAGTAGGCCCACTTCCACTATACATATGTTTGGGTCGCCGGGTAGGACTCCTACCAATGTATGTGTATGATATACAAGTAGGCCCACTTCCACTCTACATATGTTTGGGTCGCTGGGTAAGACTACTACCAATGTAGGTGTATGATATACAAGTAGGCCCACTTCCACCTTACATATGTTTGGGTCGCCGGGTAGGACTCCTACCAATGTATGTGTATGATATATAAGTAGGCCCACTTCCACTATACATATGTTTGGGTCGCTGGGTAAGACTACTACCAATGTAGGTGTATGATATACAAGTAGGCCCACTTCCACTATACATATGTTTGGGTCGCCGGGTAGAATACTACCAATGTAGGTGTATGATATACAAGTAGGCCCACTTCCACTATACATATGATTGGGTCGCCGTGTAAGACTACTACTAATGTAGGCGTATGATATACAAGTAGGCCCACTTCTACTATACATATGATTGGGTCGCCGGGTAAGACTACTACCAATGTAGGTGTATGATATACAAGTAGGCCCACTTCCACTATACATATGTTTGGGTCGCCGGGTAAGACTACTACCAATGTAGGTGTATGATATACAAGTAGGCCCACTTCCACTATACATATGATTGGGTCGCCAGGTAAGACTACTACCAATGTAGGTGTATGATATACAAGTAGGCCCACTTCCACTATACATATGATTGGGTCGCCGTGTAAGACTACTACCAATGTAGGTGTATGATATACAAGTAGGCCCACTACCACTATACATATGTTTGGGTCGCCGGGAAAGACTACTACCAATGTAGGTGTATGATATACAAGTAGGCCCACTTCCACTATACATATGTTTGGGTTGCCGTGTAAGACTACTACCAATGTAGGTGTATGATAACAAGTAGGCCCACTTCGTCTCTACATATGTTTGGGTCGCTGGGTAAGACTACTACCAATGTAAGTGTATGATATACAAGTAGGCCCACTTCCACTATACATATGTTTGGGTCGCCGTGTAAGACTACTACCAATGTAGGTGTTTGATATACAAGTAGGCCCACTACCACTATACATATGTTTGGGTCGCCGTGTAAGACTACTACCAATGTAGGTGTATGATATACAAGTAGGCCCACTTCCACTATACATATGTTTGGGTTGCCGTGTAAGATTACTACCAATGTAGGTGTATGATATACAAGTAGGCCCACTACCACTGTAAATATGTTTGGGTCGCCGTGTAAGACTACTACCAATGTAGGTGTATGATATACAAGTAGGCCCACTTCCACTATACATATGTTTAGGTCGCCGTGTAAGACTACTACCAATGTAGGTGTAGTATATACAAGTAGGCCCACTTCCACTATACATATGATTGGGTCGCCGTGTAAGACTACTACCAATGTAGGTGTATGATATACAAGTAGGCCCACTTCCACTATACATATGATTGGGTCGCCGTGTGAGGGTACTACTAATGTAGGTGTATGATATACAAGTAGGCCCACTTCCACTATACATATGTTTGGGTCGCCGTGTAAGACTACTACCAATGTAGGTGTATGATATACAAGTAGGCCCACTTCCACTATACATATGTTTGGGTCGCCGTGTAAGACTACTACCAATGTAGGTGTATGATAACAAGTAGGCCCACTTCGTCTCTACATATGTTTGGGTCGCTGGGTGGGATCACTACCAATGTACGTGTATGATGGACTAGCATGTACACTTCTACTATTATTGTCATTGGGTCTACTAGTACACTACTTTTATTTATTTATTTAGCTGGATGGGTGAGTCCACTACCACTGTACGTTTATGATTTGGCAGGTTCCACTACCATTCTACGTGTATAAAGGGGCAGGGTGAACTACCACTGTAGGTGTATGAGGGGGCAGGATGAACTACTACTGTACTGGTATGAGTGGGCCGGGTCAACTTATACTGTACATGTATGAGGTACGGGTGGGTCCACTACCCGTTTGCGTGTATGAGTGGGCAGGGTAAATTGCTATTGTTAATGTAGAAATAGACAGAAAACCCCACAAGTACTTTACATGTGTGTGAGTGGGCAGGGTCAACTACCACTGTACGTAATTGAGTAAATGGGAGGGCCCACTACCACTGTACGGTCATGATGTACGAGTAGGCTCACTTCCAATGTAAATATGTTTGGGTCGATGGATGAGTCCACTACCACTGTACGTTTATGAGTGGGCAGGGTCAACTACCAATGTACATGTATGAGTTGACGAGTGGGTCCACTACCAGTGTACGTGTATGAGTGGGTAGGGTAAACTACCACTGTACGTGTTTGAGTAGATGGGTGGGTCCAATACTAGTGTGTATGAGTGGGTGGGGTCAACTACCATTGTACATGTATGAGTTGACGGTTGGGTCCACTACCACTGTACAGTTATGAGTGCGCAGGTTCAACTACCACTGTACGTGTATGAGTTGACGGTTGGGTCCACTACCACGGTATATGTATGAGGAAGCAGTGTTAACTACCACTGTACATGTTTGAGTTGACGGTTGTGTCAACCACCACTGTTTGTGTATGCTTAGACGGGAGGGCTCAATATCACTGTACGTTTATGACTGGGCTGGGTCAACTACCACTTTTTGTGTATGAGTAGATGGGAGGGCTTACTATCACTGTACATGTGTACGAGTGGGCAGGGTCAACTACCACTGTACGTATTTGAGTAGATAGTAGGGCTCACTACCACTGTACATGTGTATGAGTGAGCAGGGTCAACTACTAATGTACGTATTTGAGTAGATGTGAGGGCCCACTACCACTGTACATGTGTTTGGGTCGCCAAATGAGTCCGCTACAACTGTACGTGCTTGATGTACGAGTAGGCTTACTTCCAATGTACATGTGTTAGTGTCGAAAAGTGAGTCCACTAATACTGTACATTACTTTAGTTGGATGGGTGAGCCCACCACCACTGTACGTGTATGATGGACGAGTAAGCCCACTTCCACTGTACATTTGTTTGGGACGACAAATAAGTCCACTGCCATGCGTAGACGGGAGAGTCCACTACCACTGTAAGTGTATGAGTAGATGGGAGGATCCACTACTAATGTACGTGTATAAGAAGACGGGTGGATTCGGTACTACTGAACATGTATGTGTCCAACATGTCAAAGTGATGATGGATGGTACTATGCATGAAAGTCTATGAGTAATAATTAACACCATGTAACCCACATATTACGGCTACATAGTGAAACTAAAGTGATGGGATGGTACTGGGTATAAATAACATCATACGACTCATACACTAATGCCAGATGGTGAGGCCAAAGTGCTGGATGGTACTGAGTCCAAAGGTCTGTGAGTATAACACCACTGCTCTCAACTACTGACGCCATAAGATGGGCCCAAAGTGATGACCATGAGTTTGGGCTCAGTGGGTTCAAACTACTGGTGAGCTCAATCTACTGCGAACATCTATGAAAACCCAGCCGTTTGGCCTCACCTTGTGGCGTCAGGCTTGGGCCCAAACAGCTGCGAAAAGAGGCGAGCTGGGCCCAAAGTACTGTGAAACCAAATTTATATATATATATATATATATATATATATATATATATTGAGTTTAAGACACTGATAAGGATTAAAGTAATAGTCAAATATATTTTATATTTAACAATTATTGTAATTTTTCTCAACTATGTTTAAAGTATTCGAATAAATATACGAGTATGATAAAACACATAGTTGGATAAAGTTCAGTCCAGTTTGGGATACTTTTCAATCTTTCGCAATTCAATCATCAGGCATGAGAAGGGATTCCGAAATGTAATCTTGTGTTTGGGGTGTGACACTACTGATAAGTGACAGTGAGTGACGAGGGGTCTGTCACTTACTTTACTGACAAATATAGCAAACCTATTACTTATTTATATTGGGAGTAAAACTAACATTGAAGAACTAGAATTATTACATAGTAACCGTTATTTAGAAGCTCTCATTAGTAATTTTAACTAAAATAAATAAATATAAAGCATGTAATATCAAAAGTGAGGTTTGGACAAAAGCATTGCTCTCTTTTACTAAATCTGACACCAAAGATTCAACCCAAAGTATCATGTTGGTACCCAGTTGAAAATGGATTTCATCTTAAATGCAATTGAGCACAAACATAATGAACAGCAACTCATCATAGTGAGGGACTAGCCACGGCAACCGCCTCAAGATGTAAAGAGGATTGCTTTATTGAGATATATTATACAATTTAGTGTTTAAGACTATATGATTTTTAAAAGATCAGAGTAATGATAATGACGCTTAATTTATTGAAATCTCAGTCAAGAGTACACCTAGGGCAGTTAAGTAATTGTCTCTTTGACTGGTTTATTATACTGCAGTATAAAAAGAGTTCGAATATAATATTGGTATTGAACTACTAATGGTGTGTGAGTAACTGTTAATCGATATAGTCATCACGGTTATATTTTTTTAAATATTCGAATATAAAATTGGTATTGAACTATTAATGGGTTGTGAGTAACTGTTAATCGATACATTCATCACGGTATTATTTTTTTTTAATTTTCGAATATAAAATTGGTATTGAACTACTAATGAGGTGTGAGTAACTGTTAATCGATATAGTCATCACGGTATTATTTTTTTAAATGTTCGAATATAATATTGGTATTGAATTACTAATGGGGTGTGAGTAACTGTTAATCGATATAGTCATCACGGTATTATTTTTTTTTTAATTTTCGAATATAAAATTGGTTTTGAACTACTAATGGGGTGTGAGTAACTGTTAATCGATATAGTCATCACGGTATTATTTTTTTTTTTAATTTTCGAATATAAAATTGGTATTGAACTACTAATGGGGGTGTGAGTAACTGTTAATCGATATAGTCATCACGGTATTATTTTTTTTTTTAATTTTCGAATATAAAATTGGTATTGAACTACTAATGGGGTGTGAGTAACTGTAAATCGATATAGTCATCACGGTATTATTTTTTTTTAATTTTCGAATATAAAATTGGTATTGAACTACTAATGAGGTGTGAGTAACTGTTAATCGATATAGTCATCACGGTATTATTTTATTTTTTTTTTATTTTCGAATATAAAATTGGTATTGAACTACTAATGGGGTGTGAGTAACTGTTAATCGATATAGTCATCACGGTATTATTTTTTTTTTAATTTTCAAATATCAAATTGGTATTGAACTACTAATGGGGTGTGAGTAACTGTAAATCGATATAGTCATCACGGTATTATTTTTTTTTAATTTTCGAATATAAAATTGGTATTGAACTACTAATGAGGTGTGAGTAACTGTTAATCGATATAGTCATCACGGTATTATTTTTTTTTTTAATTTTCGAATATAAAATTGGTATTGAACTACTAATGGGGTGTGAGTAACTGTTAATCGATATAGTCATCGCGGTATTATTTTTTTAAATGTTGGAATATAATATTGGTATTGAACTACTAATGGTGTGTGAGTAACTGTTAATCGATATAGTCATCACGGTATTATTTTTTTAAATGTTCCAATATAAAATTGGTATTGAACTACTAATGGGGTGTGAGTAACTGTTAATCGATATAGTCATCGCGGTATTATTTTTTTAAATGTTGGAATATAATATTGGTATTGAACTACTAATGGTGTGTTAGTAACTGTTAATCGATATAGTCATCACGGTATTATTTTTTTTTATTTTCGAATATAATATTGGTATTGAATTACTAATGGTGTGTTAGTAACTGTTAATCGATATAGTCATCACGGTATTATTTTTTTTTATTTTCGAATATAAAATTGGTATTGAACTAATAATGGGGTGTGAGTAACTGTTAATCGATATAGTCATCACGGTATTATTTTTTTTTCTTTTCGAATATAATATTGGTATTGAATTACTAATGGTGTGTTAGTAACTGTTAATCGATATAGTCATCACGGTATTATTTTTTTTTATTTTCGAATATAAAATTGGTATTGAACTACTAATGGGGTGTGAGTAACTGTTAATCGATACATACATCACGGTATTATTTTTTTTAAATGTTATAAGAATTTATAAATAAAATAAGTTAATTAATAAGTTGTTTATTCAGATTTATTTTCTTTTTCAAAATATTTGTATATGATTTTTTGGTAAAAGGAAATTAAATATTTTTACCTTGTTATACTGAAAAAAAAATAGTAAGTTTGGTTGTTCAAATCTTTTTGCTATTTGGCATACTAAAAAGGTAAAACAATTATTAAATAAATGTTTAGTTATTATGTAAAAATTGCCTTAAAAAGGAAATATTAAACTTTTTATTTCATTATAAATATTACTACAAAGTTCTACAACGGCCTCTTACTATATATATAAAGTACATAAAATATGCAAGATTTGTGTTTGTTTGAAGCTTTAAGCATAATAATTCTCTTGATAAAAAAAATTAATAAAAAAATAATACTAATAGGCAATATTTGATATAATAACGAAAAAGTGTTCACAGTACCACAATCCGTTAAATATCATACAATCCCCAAAAATATGCATTATGAAAAACAAATAATCATCTGTGGCAAGGCTTTAACGACTGTATTGCATGGCCTGAACGAGACACTCACCAACGTGAACATTGTTCTAATGTGACCCAAATGTGACTGGCTGGTGTTTAAAACCAAGCACCTTACATGAAACATCATTTGGCTTTGGTTCCATTGAATCCACTATAAAGGTCAGAGTAACTAAGAGCCTTTAGAGAAAATTAGCTAAAAAGACATTTGAAATATGTTATTTTTTCATATATATGAAATTTTCAGCTATATAATTTGTATATGTAATACTATTATACTGTACACTTATTATAATTTTTTTGGATAACTGAGTTTAAGAAATTTATAAATTATTTCTTCCGAAATAGTAGATCTTTTAAATAACCTCATTATTTTGATAATTAGCATCTTTGGTTTTGATCATTGGTCCAGAACATAAACTTTTTCACTAAGACAAAGCGTATTGAACTGCCAACCTCTAATTATGGGGATATTTTCTGAATACTAATAGATTTCCTTCAGTGTCATTACCACATCGCTGAGTATTTATACTCCAATGAACTCTTCTAAATTTATTCGCGATTACAAAAATACTTGTTAGTACAATCTTCTAAATTTGAACAAAATACGCAATTATGATTATTTTTAAGTTTCAAACTTATAGGGGTTGATTGGTTTACCTATGACATGTTTATTGGTTACTTAAAAAACACTTAGAGTATTTCTTAGAAGTGGTTTAATATATAAAAAAGAAAAAAAATATAATTTGGTAGAATACCAAAGTTCTTCTTTAAATTGAAAAAAACTTAGTTTACATAGTTAGGTACATAGTAACTATGTAGCTAGTTACATAGTTAGCTAAAAAAAAAAAAAAAAAAAAAAAAAAAAAAAAACATCTATGTTGTCTATCTTGTACTCCAAAAAGACATTTTAGGGAAGACGAATGTGCAATAGCCAGTCCACTGTCCCTAGGGACCTATCAGTTACTCCAGTAAGTTTATTTTTCCTGCATCCATCAACTGAATTGTTTTGAAAACATCCTTAAAAAAAAAAAAAAAAAAAAAAAAAACATCTCGAATAAGGTATATATTTAAACATTATGGATATTGATTGAAGTGTTAATACAAATTTAAATATATGCAATTCGTTTTAATAACCTACATAAATAACTTTATGTTGTTAGAAACCTCAACAATATTTTCTTTCCCAGTGTTATAACACTTTGTATCGTTTATTTATCGTGTATATTCCGGCTTGATTATACATTTATCATAGCATTTTTACAGTATCATACAACCAAGCACTAACACTTATTTAAATATTAAGATTAAGATTGCACGTCAAAGCTGTTGTCACTTTAAACCTTGAACCTAACTTGAATAAAATTAAATATTTTATTTAAATTCAAGATGTGAAAAAAATAAATACACATCGATTTGTAAATAATATAACGAATATTTTGATGAACCTACTATAATTTGTATACTGCTAGTTGACCTGACCAATTAGGACCTCAGCTGATCCGTGGTTATCTTATATATAGGTGGCTAGTAGCTTCAATGGTGTCGGTTGTAAGAAAAATATGAGCTTTTGTTAAAAATCATGAGTATTTTTTGCTCTACAAGTTAAAATAAGTACATGATGATCTAAAGCCACTATATAAAACATTTGAAACAATAACCAACATACTATATTTATATTTAACTATAATGTAAAGTTAAGCATTTCATATCTGATAATAGTTTTAAAGGAATAAATTATAACGTTCCATAGAAAACATTTTTAGTTAAATTCATTTTTAATACAGTGTGTTTACCATGCATATTACTACTTATCAAAATATTTACCCTGGTTTTTGTGAGACTCAGTTGTGTATTGGATGTTAACTGAAATATTCAGTAGTTCCAAGTTCAATAATGGATTCATTATGAACAGTAACAGTCTACTGTCATCGGCAGCCGTAACAGCCAGTGGTGTTCCTATTTCGGCCGGCCAATGTGTTTGCTGTTTCTGACACTGAAGTAAAATAACGAAATATGTTTTGGTTGATATAAAAATGTATTTGTTATATATTCATTTTAAATCCCAGTAATTAAAGTTCTATTAAATAATATTGCTTTGATGTTTTTTTAGTAATATTTCATATGTTAGGAAAAAATAGATTAGGAGTTAAAGGTAAAAACAAAGTTGTTTAAAGCCAGAAAGTTGTGGCTTATAAATCACATAACCATTAAATTGGATTATTTATTGGATATTATTCTTTTAATTTTGTTCAAGTTCTATAAATGAAAAAATGATTTGTTTGACATAGCGGAAATACGCAATAGAGAATGTAAACAAATATAAATTAAAACAATACTTTTTTTGTGGTAACACATCAGTGTGAGCACAAAGCTACGAAGAGGGAAGGAAATACGGGTTTTACTCCCAAAATGTCTCCCATAGTTGTCATTAACAAAAATTAAATAAATAATTTAAAAAGGAATCATTTAGTCGTTTATAATGAACATTTGAAATTGACTTTGTATTTAAAAAATCTTATATACATAAAATACGCATTAACGTTTCTAGCATTAATATTATTTTTTCTTATAGCTAAATGTTTGAACTGATGATAAAAACACATTTATTTATTCAGTTACGTAGAATAACTGAATATTTATACAGTATTTATATAGTAAATATCTTAAATATATGTGCAACATGAGTACTGTAATGTTTTTCCTTACGTCTAATGAAATATCATAGAGTCACAAAAACCTTGATACGGTTTTTAAACATTAAACAATAAATAACATTTTGCATTTAGAAAATATGTTTATGAATTTTATCTAATTTATATCTAATGAATTTTAAATTAATTTTGTTTTGTGAAATACTTGACAGGAGTTACAACCTTGGAAATATAAGCTTTTCAGAACCAGAACTATTTAAAATGAATTTAACCACATCAGAAGACAATTAAAACTGCATTTAAACTACTTTTATAAACTATTCAATTTCCTTTAGACAATATTTATGTACTTTATTATTAAGAAGTATATTGCAAAAGTACGCCACTTTTAAATAAAAATAGTTATGTTATACTAACAACATATTACTTGAAGTACAACAAATACCTTACTGACAACCTACTACTAACTTACTAATGACCTCATGATAGTAACAATCACATTTATTTTCTTCAAATGTTCATATAATGAGTGTAATTGTTTAATATTTTGTCAACTTACGAAATTCATTTTTTTCCCTTTAAGAATAGTCAACAGTAAAAAGTATGAAGTCTGTTTATGTAACTTTCCTTTTGTTACTGTAAATAGTACAATAAGTTTGCTCCAGCACATTCTTTTAGTGGTATATTACAGCTCGCTATACGAAATTTAAAACTGGCATATTAAATCTCTTATGAATTTTGAGTCCTTCTTAGAGGAGTACTGTTCTACAATAAAACTTAAATGTGTATGAATTTAGTTTTTAGGAAAATATTTCTTATCTTTTAATTTTTAACACATCTAATTTTATTTATAAGAAAAAGGTGCAGTAGTTTTTTCTGATTGAAGATATGAAAGACAATGGCCATATAAAATAAATGATTTAGAAAAGGAAGATTGTTGTGTGTATATTTAATTGCCAAATTATGTTATTTCAAGTTAAACTAGAATGCTGCTATCTATTTTCTTCTCCTTATAAGTTAGATAGTCGACCAACCTCCTAGACTACTATTTTTGTTTGGTGCCCATGTGGTCAGTTATACGCTGACATACGTTAAGAAGTATAATCAGTTCTATTTAATATTTTGTCAATTTACTAAATTTATTCTTTAATGCTTTAAAGAAAAAGTCAACAGTAGGCTACACATTGTTTATTCTGTTTACGAAACTTTAATTTTGTTTAAAATAAGAAGAAAGTAAATAGTACGCAACTTTGCTTCAGCTCAAACACGTATATACTAATGCAGGCTTAAGAATATATTTTGTATGATATTTATACATTTTTGTTATAGCTATAAGGAAAACATCCTTTAAAACTAAATTGGAAGGTAAATAAACATATTTCTAATTACTGTATAATACCGTTTCTGATTTGTTTAACTATCCTCTTCACAAGGAATATGTAACCCGTAAATAAATAAGTGGTTTTTTAATTTATCATTTAAATTCTAGCAATCCATGACTAACGCTTTGGGAATTAATTCCCTGTAACTAATTATTATTTTATCTCGCAATTGATAGTTAATGATTATTCGATAAATAAAATATAATTTATTCACTACAGTTAATATTTTACGTAAGAGTATAATACTAATTCTAAAGTTAATTATAAATTGTTGGTCAGAATACAGTAAATGACTAGGGCTCTCTCTTCATTATCAAGTACGTACTGTTTAAAAGTCATTATTAAATTTGAAATATAACACTTAATAACAATAATTTTTATTGAATATAGCCTTAAATGTGGCATTTAAATGTAAAAAAAAAAAAAAAAAAAGTTGAATCCTATTAACCCAGAATGCACTAATAAATCAATAGCTAACCCAACAAAAACCTACTCCAATAATACTAGCCTAACCTTTTATAACCTAACATAACCTAACCTAACCTATCCTAGTTATACCCAACTTGCGCAGTAATACTTACCCAAACCGACCATTTTTTGGTGCTTCCACTCGTGTATTCACACGATTTAAGTGCCAACAAAGCTATGTGTAAGAACCCAAATTTCTGTTTTTCTCACTTTAAGCAATTTCTTGGCTTATCCTCTCAACAAAGGTCACATACTAGTTGTTTAGTTATTTACTGTGAAAAAATTCAACAACAAAAATACAAGAGCCCTTGCACAAATATATAAAAAACTAAAAGAAAGACTAAATCACCATATAATATCCAGCGAGGATATGTGGAAAAACAAAGAACAAAATTTGGACCTATTGGTAGTGTTGCACAATTTTTCCCTTCAGAAACTGACAATTTACCTCTTCTAATTTCCATACTCTAATCATAGATTGGGCAAAAGACAAACCGAACAAATTAACTATGTGGTAGGGGTTTTTTCTGCTAAGCTGTCTACCCGTGTCTTTGTTAAAAACTGTACCACTTTTGGTTTTCAAAACGCTGTAAATGAACATGGCAAATAACATTGTCAGTAAATGTCAAATAAAATATGACTTATTGAAGGAATATAAGAAGCGTTTGACTGCAACGCCTGAAGTTCTGTAACCAGGAAGCCGGTAGTAATAGATAAGTGTTCTCTACACTCACGGATGACTAAAGACTAGACGGTACATGCACACATCCTTCCCTTAGGTTTGTTGGGCATGTAGTGGGTTAAGGAAAGTTACTCGCATTCTTTTAATACATTATTGCTGTAAAATTCTAGAATATTTTACCAAATAAAATTTAAATCCTTTAAGAAAATGTTTATATTTACTTAGAACGTTAACTTTATGAGTATTATCATAATTTGTATATTATTAGAACACAAATTATACATATAACAGGCAAATACCATTGACTCACTCACTCATCGCTGTAACTAGAAAAGTACTAAGCCTACAAGGCTGAAATTTTGTAGAGTCCAAGGTCTTATGTTTTAGATATGTGATAAGAAGGGATTTGGAAAAATTCTTAGTAAATCGAAGATGGCAGCCCTTTTAATGCAAACAATATTCTATAATTGGACTGTAGTGGCTAAATGAACGGTTTTACAGCAAAATTAACACAATTTTTTGTGCCTGATTTGAGGCAATCAACTACTTTGGCTCTATGACTTTTTGCTCTATCTCACATCCTTCATCCTTACGTAGAGCTAGATTTTCATTTTGTGTGTGCAATTAAATTGTTAAGACTGTGAAACTGTTATCTATGAGAACATACTATACTCTATGTGAAAATATACAATTTAATCTGAAAATATGTATAGCTAGGTCATAGAACATGGCTAGAAACACAATATTTCACTGGTTCAGAGTCAAGTACCGTACTTTGTGCCCCCTAAAAGTAGACATACACGTGTGTCTAGACTTTGAATGTTTTTTTATCCAAGAAAACAAAATCTTCAATTGGACAATTTTAAATTTATATATATATATATATATATATATATATATATATATATATATAAAACACTATTTCTCATAAACTATACGTCCAGTTGACTTGAAATTTTGTATATAAGTTTATTTTAGTCCTTCAAGGCTCACTAAGAAAGTATTTTTCTCTCCAACCTCAGGACTTAGTCCCACTGGCCTCCACAAAATTCCCATTTTTATGGAGCTATATTAATTGATTGAATTATTTGCTATAGCTGTTCAATTAAATCAAATTGAATAAAATTGTGGTAGGATGAACTTTTAAAATTAAAATGTAAATTATACATACGAGCTGTATTGAATTGGACATTAACTTAGATAGTTATTTCCAAAAACAGAGAATTTGTTTAATTTTGTAGTGTTCTTGACTTTTTGGGAGCTTTACTTATATTTTGATTGCAAGACTTCAAACTGACAGCTTGCTGCACATTTCGATTATCTAATCAAACTCAATATTATGATCGGCGAAGCGGGTGGGTACAGCTAATATTGTAATAAAATAAACTTAAAGAAAAATTGATATTCTAATTTACTTATAAGCAAACGTTATTAAGATCAAAATAAGCAATCTGGTGAATGTATTTTAGTACGGTAGTTGTACCAGGCACGGAATAGATCACGTGCGTTTTGTGATTTACCCTAAAGTGCGCTTAGTCACGCTTCACAACGTGTTAGTAACAAGTACTATAAATTTGAACTTCCCTTACCTAGAGTGTTCAACTATTGCTATAAAATAAAGGATGGCTCAAACACGGCCTATAAAATAATGCCTTCCAACAGTTTTCATGGTAAGACTGCTTTTTATCACGGAACAATCTGTTGGTCGAAGGATTGTTTGATGTGGGTAAGATTTAAATTACAGTACATTTTATTGATAGTTTTATTCTGTCTATAATGCTTTAAAAGGTAACATTTTATAATAATGAGAATAAACATGCTCAGTTTATTTGTAATCACATTCCTTTAAGTTCTAGTTTGGGTAGTGTTGACACCTCCTTCATCACAAACTGTTTGCCTAATAACATCTTATCTAATGTAAATTGTAATATGTACGGCAGAGAGAAGTTGTGAAAAAGAGGAAAGCTTCATTTAGAGTTAGTAATTATAACAAATAATAAGGTTAACGTACCTTTTGTAGCTGAAGACGACAAAAGGTACGTTAACCTTATTATTTGTTATATATATCAGCTCAGGAGGCTTTAGCAATGAATTAGTAATTATGCCCTGCAGAACTCTCTTATTTCTTTAACGAATTACGTAGACTCTATAATGTATCTTTCATTCTTAAATCAAACTATTTATTCAGTAATACCCATATTTATTTCATTAATAATTACTTTCTTGATTGCAACATTTGAAAGCCAATTCTCTCAAGCAATATTTTCCTCCTGTTACATTATTTAGCTAATTATAAATAGCTCAAATATTTATGTATCAATTTCAAAATGAGAATATGAGACAATTTCAAAAAGGACTGTATTTACAAATTCGTATATAATATTTAATACTTGATTCTCGATGGAATAATGCAAAATAGAGGTATTATTATATAACTAAAGTTATTTTTTAACTTTGGACTAAGTTATAAAATGTAAGTAATTATATAAATATAACTTATATATACAAAAGTAAAAACATTAAACATATTTAATATACTTATGTTCCAAATGAAGACAACAAAGTGCTTCGACGCCCACTAAATGACGTGAAGACAACAAAATGCTTCGACGCCCACTAAATGACGTGAAGACAACAAAGTGCTTCGACGCCCACTAAATGACGTGAGCTGGATTATTAAAAAATAGTCTTAGGTTAATCTTATTAATTTTGTCTAACATGTCCAGCCTTTATGACAGCCAAAATATATTAATTCAACCCTGTAGCCTAATATTACCGAATAAAACATGGCTGCTATATCAGTTTCGCAATGCCAAAAGTTGGCGTTTTAAACTATTTGAGTGTTCATAAATAGGAAATGGCTAATATTACGGGGAAAATTTAAAGAATAAAAATCGTCTAAAAGTTACTTTTTTATCAGAAAAGATAAAAAAAAATAAGCTGTCTGTCATTTTGGAAAATGGCAAATTTAAAAAATTCTCTTATTCCTTGTTTTTTATTAAATAGGAAAAAGTAGGTGATTTTCTCCATTTAAAACTTGTTGTATACCTGCAGGTTTAAAAAATCCCATTAGTGGCACACTTCTGAAAATTAAGAAAATCACCCTGTTCAAGAACTTATACTATAGGAGAATAATAGTTTCTAATAATAATTATTATGAAAGGTATTCATTACAAAGGAATCACATGTTATTATAATATACTTAAATGTCAACAAGAAAGCTTCGGAAACAAATATCGTTTTCTCTATATTATTTTTAGTTTCTTGAGGGGAAAGGAAGGAGAGTCCAACTCCAATTGAACGCCCACCTTGGGTTTATTGTGCTCACTTGTCTCGTAGACTGGGTTACTATTACGAGCTCCCAGCTCTAACATCTTTTTCTCTAGATTAGCGACTATTTTCCCCCTAAAGATCCAACCCCAAAGAGTATACATCCCCTAAGCTAAACCTTCAGTCAAAAGGTTTTTGGCAGACTCAAGAGAAAAAAAAATCCGGCAACTGGTCTTCTCTGTTGATACTAATTGTTGCCGTGTTTCTTGTAGTCGCCATGTCTTTTTGTGTGAAGCGGCCACCCATCCAGGTACAAACCACGCCCGACGTTGCTTTACTACGGTGTTCGGACGAGAATGTTCAACGTAGTAAGGGTGTCTATTTTCCTATATGCAACTGAAATAACGCTTAAATTATTAAATACTAGGGGACACCCCGATGCTTGTTACACTCAATACGACTCGGCCTCGGCATGTGGCTGTTGACGAAAAATAATACTACACTAACTGTATAGTGTAAAAAAAATACTAAATTTATTTGCAATATCTCATTCTCACTACTTGCATTGATGCCTAATTATTAGTATAAATACCCAATGATTTTATTTTGCATATTTCAAACGTGTTCATTTAATTTGTTTTTGTTTAACAGCTGAAGATTAAACTCATATTATAAATACTCAAAGTTCATCAATAGCATAATATGAAACAGAAAATATGGTTATTTATTTGCAAAACATCAGTAATTAATTTAATAAAGTCAACCCAATGTTATCCATACGGAACAACTTTTAGAGGTAGTATCTATCCAAAAGGAGTACTTTATCAAAATGAAAATACTTTATTTTACACATTTCACCTCTGTACCTACACGGGAAATTTGAGAATTAGTGACGAGTGAGTGAGTAAGGGCATTGCCTTTTATGTGTAGATACTATCTCCAAAATTTTACAATAACATTTTTATCTGTCACATAAAATATGGCAGTCTGTATCTCCTTAGATATTGTAGTTATTCGATCCATAACCGGCCGTTTTACTGATATCCTGTCTGCAGAAATCTTTTAATATGGAAGTTGACGCCAAGTATCGGTTGTTAAATAACGATTGTTCTTTTTATTTGTTTTGTTTATTGCTTACGAATAATTGATGCTTGCTTAAGGAAATAGTAAATGCAAGGTTCTTATGAGAATACCACTGAGAAAGCATTGCTTTGCCTAAACACATGAAATTCTATTAAACTAGATGTAACATTAATCAAAAACAACAATGGAGGATGTTCTTTATTAATTACATGTTTGGTAATGTAGGGGCCATTAAAAAAAGATGATGAAATTTTGGAGCTTAGGCAAATTTTGATCAAACCTCACAGCAAGGTTTTTTTCTTTTATTTGCTTACTCTACATTGTTTCAGATATAGTTACATCATTGAGCTTAATTAGGGTGTGATCAGTAAATTATCAACATTATGGAAGTTTGAGGAATAGAGCAATGACATAGTATAATTTCGAGATATAAGTTAAAGATACAGCGTTGTGCGCTTGGGGGCACTCCTTGCTGCTTTCGTACTCTCGGACACGGTCTATTTATTTGTATTCATTTTTTAAATCAATAAGTCACATATTAATAATTTTCATACCAATAACCAGGGAACCTTTTTGATATGTAATTCATATAAGACACGAATGAGCAAACGTATTCCCTGGATATTTTGAGAAGTTAAACAGCTAAACTATTAAAATAAAAAAAAGGATGGTAAGAGGATGGATAATACATAAAGGCCCACATTTTATGGTTTTGAATCTTGAAGATGAATCTTTAAAATTAAATTTCATACTTCAAGTATAGTTTTTTTTTAATTATTATTATTTATAAAACTCTGGACGCGTAAAGTGCAAATAATTGATTTCTGATCTTCATATTTAGTTGGCATTTTTTCACTACACGTAAAAAAGTAAGTTTTTAGAAAATATTCTGAATATTTCACACCAGTCTACCTTATGGAAGTATAAGAATTATGATGTTTGTATACTAGGAGTTATCTCATTACTCAATGCTAGAGAGTGATTCACTACATTAAGATTTGCAGTATTCATATTAGCTTTGTTCAGTGTTGCCTGTGCCTAAAAATCCCGTGATACGTGGTAAATTTGATTTGCAAGAAGCTTTACACAAATAAAAGGCTATAAGTCCCATTAAGGTGAAAGCTGAGGAGTTAACTTGTCTAATATGATAGTCTATTCAAGAAACGCCAAACACGGTTCACATTTCAATGCTAATTACGTTAAATCCTTACAGTACCAAATCTACTCATGAAAGCCTTTTCTGATAACTACAACTCTAAGCTCCTACTATAACTAACTCTACAATTAGTTCCATTAAAATTTTGTATACAACTTTTGAAATGGAATTACGAATGTAAAAGGATCTCAATGTTGAAAATGTAGGAATTATTTTCAATCAACAGTGACCTAGGAATAGAGGGATGGTAAGCTGAAATAAACAGTACTATTCGAAAGTACTCCACAGGGCCATAATAATGGTAATAATGTGAGTCAACCTTGCTCTGGTAGTTCAGGTTATTGCTCCTAGGTTGCACAAGTAGTCATATATTATAAGGTATAGAATTAGATATTGTAGAACTAATACGGTATTGGAATCATAGATGGTATAGAGTTAGGAATTCGAGGTTTACAGTTTTATGTTCGATTATAAACAAAAATCCTAGAGGCTCTTAAAAATTTAATTACGATATATTGTTTGGTTATAAAATTGTTACATTAAATACTTGTGTAAAATCATTATTGTACATTTAATGCAACAACTCTATTCCTGCACAAATATCACTTATCTTGTAAATAACTATTTGCCTCACGTCCCGGCTTACTTAACTATCAATTGTCCTGTATTAAGCTGCCGTTTGCACAGAACTACGTGCGGGTAAATTCAATTCACCATGCTATTCCTCATGGGAATGTTCCAATGCCCAACCACCCAAAAATGTTTGAAAAATGCCAATATGCCAAGATATGATATTTTTAGGGGTAGACTTAGTTATTGCTTCTTACAGTTCAATCTCAAAATTGTACAGCATTGGAAGTGAACAATGTAAGTCCATGTAGTGCATAATGTTGCTAGACCCAGATACTACAAAGTAAGTTTTGTAAGAGCATGTCAAAACTTAATAACACGACAGTAGATTTTTTACAATTTAGTTAAACTACTTTGTTTGAAAATAGATTAGTTTTTTTACCGCCATCACTATATGTGATAGCTGTACTGCTTGAAGCCTACTAGGATCACTTAGCGTCAAAAACTATCTAAAAATAAAAAAACACTGTCTTTCATGGTTTTCACTCCAGCTTGTAAACTAATTTATTGCTCCTAATTAATCTAGCAGATTTACTACATTTGAGTACATCATTTTGTTTTAATATACTCGTACATGTATTTTATTTTGCTTTAAAAATAAAAATATTATTTACGTTATTTATAAGTCAGTATATTCTTATTTAAAAAATATCGCTCGTTAAATATATTTGGGACTTTAATATCCTAAAGTTTAAAACTCTTGGTAATTAGAGACCCAAATGTATTTAATGAGTGGTATTTTTAAAATAAGAATATACTGACTTATAAATAACGTAAATAATATTTTTATTTTTAAAGCAAAATAAAATACACGTACGGGTATATTAAAACAAATTGATATACTCAAGTGTAGTAAAACTGCTAGATTAATTAGGAATGAACAGAAGATTGTATGTATTTATCATTTATAGTTATTACAAGTCATTTAAATTTAAAGTTAACATTTATTGTAAATATCCAATTAATTATACCCAGAAGTCATATACAGTATTTACACAATAGCGGTTAGATAATATACGTGATGTATGTCCGTTTATTTGCGGTGGTAAGCCATTTATTTTACTATCATAAATTAAACTGTTTAGTAGGATATTTTATTTACTTGTATATGTATTTAGATATTAGAATGAAAACGGGCATGTATTGAGTATTATCTAAAAATATTAATTACACGATGTAAATCAAACAAAAGACTTTATGTATTTAACTAAAAACGGTCACGTACAAAAATCAGCCAACCGAGTGGGTCACACTACTTGCGTGACTTCCTGACATTTGAAAAGTCGACTAATAGATGTATTATTGTTATTGATTTTATTTTAGTTATTATTATATATACTCTTATTGATTAAATATGTTTAGTATTTGGAATATTATAATTTGTACATTTTCAGTGACATCATTTTTAAATGTTAGCCATAACAGACAAACTCTTTACTAGACCTTGAAGTGAAGCCTACGCAATTACCAAGAACTAAACTGGAAATATGAACATAAAGGCAGTTTATATTAAATTTTTGTTACAATTTGTAAAGAACAAGTTTGTTTGGACATTTACAAAATATTATACTCTTTCTTAAAGGAACTGAACCATTGCACGTTGGAGAATATTATTGATTTAAAAACTTATTAAAATGTTTAAGTCTAAAAATTGTTAATCTTTGTTGCCATATTCATCTCTGTAATGTAATTAATCCTCAAAACAAAACCTACTAAGTTCTAAGTAATACTTATTTATACATTTTGTACGATACCTGAAGTAATTTGAGATCAAGATGAGTTAAATAAACTAAACTAAAAGTGATGGCTGCACTACTCGATAGAACGTATCACTCTATAAATGTTTTACGCTATATCTATTGTTCTATAAGAAATACGTTTTCAAATATATAAAATGTTTAAAGATAATTATTATGGTAGTCAAAGTTAAATGCTCCAATAATTTGTACACTATCTAAACTAACTACATTACATTTAATAACTTCTATTTATTAATTACTCCCAGAAGTATCTCCTATTGAGAACTCAAAACGACAATAAATGCCAACATTTTCCATCATATAAGGAGATTACCATTACAACACTGGTATCACAGTGACTAACAATAAATGCCAACATTTTACATCAGATAAGGAGATTACCATTACAACACTGGTGTCACAGTGACTAACAAAAAT
>JAQJVL010004454.1:0-44833 GCA_035578905.1 Stictocephala bisonia
AAAGATAAATTTAAAATTTTTCAAATTTGGCGTAAAGTGGATCTCATGTACATAAGGTTAGAGAATTTTACTATACACCATTAGATAGCACATTTACTGTACTTTTAGAAAATATACTACATGTAACCTCTAAGTCAATTTTTATATTTTTTGTTGATTTTTGAATAAAATTCTGCAAAACGACAAAAAATCGCGTGACGCTAAGGGTTTTTTTAGTGCGACACCTGGAGGGTTAAAACTGGTTTTGGAGTGAAATTATTTTTTCAGCTCGAAAAATGCATTTTTTACTGACATAACCAAACTTAACCTAATTGTCTATTTTCTCAACAAAATTCGTAATTTGCGTTAAATTTGAGTGTTTGGCCTTCGTGACGGCCTGTTGGCCGTCACTCCAGCGGGAATATAGGTGAACTCGGTTTTTGTAATTAATAGTTGTTGTATAAAATGATTATGCAATGGCTGCTAATTGCGATTCCCCGCAATAATAGTTTTTCCATTATCTCGATAAATATTTGTAATAGACCAAAATAGTTTCCAAATTTGTATTCAGCGCAAAAAAAAAAATCAAAATAAAAAAATATGATTAAATACCATTTAAATTAACGGAAATATGACAAAAATACTATAAGTTGGGACATTGGTTTTTTCGAATTTTTCGGTTAAATACGTTATTTCCGCGGAATAAAAAGCATATCTCGTGAAAATGCAGCCAATTCTATACCCATTTCAAGCAAAATGTTCCAAATTTGTTTAGTGGCAAGAAACTGCATAAATACCATTTTTTATGTTTTAGCTATCTTGAAATTGTATACTAACATACATAATTTAAAATTGATATCAGTAATTAAACAATATAACATCATTTCCTAGGCATAACTCCCCTTTTTCTAACCTTATCTCTGAAATAAAAGTTGCTACATGAAATATAAACATATACCTACCTCATTTTTTGGGTTCTATAATTAGTATGTTTCATCGAGAACAAAATTATTTCAAACATGAGTAAGTTTATGACATTTTAATATTTATCATGCATTTTAGAAAAAATTTTCAAATTGGCTGAAATCCCTCTGGCAATTTGGATAAAAGTAAAGTAGTAGCTAGGCAGATTTAGGGTTAATGAATCTTTTGTTTGTAAAAGGTATTCTAAAAAAGAACAAAGCCTAATCTAGGTAAAATAAAAAAAATTACTATGTTACAAATAGAATATATCTATACAATAAGAAATATAACCTGACAATTCCACCAATGTGCTCCTATGAAATTTGAATAGTGCCCAAACTGGAATGTAATTACTTCATTTCCAGTATATGCCATTGTAGATTATAAAGATGAAATAATCATTCTCTTTACTCATCAACTACCTCAGCGATTCAGGCTAAACAAAAAATACACTCAAATATTTAAATTAATACAAATAAATACTCATTAACTATGATAATAAGACAGTTCCACCCACAGCAACAACCAATTATCTATTGTTCAACCTCCCCACTCTCATCAACTAGAAGTTAGGAGTCCTACCCTTGATTATATACGCACCGTATATAATCAACGGTGCGTATATAAAAATATAATCAAGGGTCCTACCACTCCTACCATTGATTTTATACACAAATAGATTTCCCATCTAATGTTAAATTTTGAGTCTCAAAATATCATCTGTTCTTGTGGTCCATTGTGGAGCGCTAGTGTAGTTTCATGTAAATGTAATGCATTCATGTAAATGTAATGCAGTTTAAACCAGCTGTGGTTGCGGGCCACACAAACTAACAACATTACTGGCACAGATATTCCTATTAGATGGTTTATTTATTATAGGTTTATATAATCAATGGTCCTACCAAATAAAAATAAATGAAAATGAAATTGAGCTGGCGAAGTCGCTGGTGGGGGAAGATGCGCGCGCATTCCCCCTCAAAGTAGTTGTCTTCTGCTAAGAGAAGGTTTAACCATTGATTTTATAGGTTTATATAATCAATGTTTTAACCAATAAAACCAATTATTTGTTATCGTCTGGTTGTTTGTTTCAAGAAACAAGAAAACAATTGACAAGAATTAATATAATAATAATGAACATGTGATAATATTAAAAACAAAATAATTTTCTATATGAAAAATAGGCTAAATTAATGACAGTAGTGAACTAAATCTAAAATTAGGGTAAGAGTATAAATTAAGCATTATCAATTTGTAATAGGCCTACATAAAAAGTCAGTATAATTTTTACAACATACTGGTTGTATTTAACCAATCAACATGAACTCCCATACTATAATTATAATAATTAATTATACATTTTTATAGAAATACAAAAATCATCCCAGATTTGTGTCTACAAACCAGCTACAAATCATACAAATGCATTATCCTCTGAAGAGAGGAATATGATTATTTTTAATTTGCTTCATCCTAAAGGTAAATAAATAACTATATTTAATATTTTATGTTGTAACTACGGCATAAAATGTATTATTTGATATATGCAGCGATGGTAAATTTATTTTATGATTTTTACACCATTTTGGTTCACAGCTAATTTGTGTAAATTTTTGCTTTTGAATTTGTTGTTACGGTGACTTTGTACAATATATAATGTTATATACACTATATAAATAAATAATAAAATGTTATTGTCAGAAAGCCTTACATAGCATTAGATGTCAAAAATGTTCACTACTTATAGTAGTAGGGTTATGGTGACTTAACGCCGCCCGATAGTGAGTTTTCGCCAAATGGTGAGTCGAGGGTGGGGGAAGTCACGTGACTTTTCCAAAATGGCGGCGCCCATTTCCCGTCAAATTTCCTAACCTCACTTTTCCTAACCTCAAATTTCCCTCAAATTCCCAAATTTCCCTCCCAATTCCCACATCATACTATATAAAATGCACTGTTAACCTTGTTATACTATATAAAATACACTCTTAACCTAACTTTTTCCATGTTATACTATATAAAATGCACTGTTAAGCTTGTTATACTATATAAAATATACTCTTTTTCCATGTTATACTATATAAAATATACTCTTTTTCCATGTTATACTATATAAAATGCACTGTTAACCTTGTTATACTATATAAAATATACTCTTTTTCCATGTTATACTATATAAAATGCACTTTTTTTGTCAAATATGGCGTCTTTTTCCTCCCGCGCCAACTCACACCCCGTGGGAAAATTCCCTCCAAAAATTCCCTCATCCAAGATGGCAGCCTTTATACTATATAAAATACACTATAACAAATGACTAACGCGTTGTTACTCTAATCATATATACACTATAACAAATTTAATATTCCATACACTATAACAAATGCATAATGGCTGACGTGATCGCAGCGCTCCTAGCGGCAACGTCGATCGCAGCGGACCTGGCGGCATCAGCAGTGCACGGGTGACGCATGCGCAGGGACTTGCTACTCTGTGGCAATATACACCATAACAAACGCAATATTTCATGGCTGGGCTTTATCGCTGTTATCACATCACTTGACCTCTAAGGTTAGCATGTGGTTGATATGCACGTGGAGCGTCCATGCGGTGCTGATTAATGTAACACTGACCTCAAAGGTCAACGCGTGGCTGTTATCACATCTGCTTCCGTTACCACAAGCATTGTTTTACATCTCGTGTCTTTCACAATCTCTTTTAACGTAATCGGAGTTTCATGTCTGGACAGGCGCGTGACCTAATTGCCCCAACAGTACTACACGGGATGACGTAATCGGAGTTTCATGTCTGGACAGGCGCGTGACCTAATTGCCCCCTCCCCTCCCTCATCCATCCCTATTTAACCGACCAACACAATCAATCTTTCTCACTTCTGTTCTTGCGCTCGTACTGATCAGACGTGTCCTCACTTTTTGAGACATTATTTATTGTAAGTTTAAGAGAACATAACCTCACTTTTTGAGACTTCATTTATTGTAAGTCTGGAACATAACCTCACATTTTCGAACTTAGCAGACCCTAAATTTACTATATTCAATTCTTTTTTAATTCCTCAAGTAGACAAATTACTAACATAACCTCACTTACGACCTAAATTATAGCAGGATCTTTTTTTATTTTTTGATTAATGTAGTAGCATCTAATAAAATAATATTTTGATTCACGTAGTAGTAATATATATATATATTACGATGATTTCAGGTCAAACCTCATTCAGTCTCAGACTTTTGAACGAGACACATCTAGTAGCTCCGCTATTTACAACGCATCTATTGCAACCGTATAGTAAGTATACATAACCTATAAATTCGTTTTACTCTCTAGGAACATAACCTAACTTATCTTACCTTCACCAAGATATTGGGCACTCATATTTACAGGCATTTCTAGTATTATACATACCCGAGTAGATAGATATTGAGAGTTTTACGATATTGTGTTTCATTTGTTGCAGATCAACCATCCTCACAGAAAGCTGCTACCACCCCATCTCTTGACATCGTCTTCCTACGGCAACTGCACCCATCTAATACATGTAAGCCCTTATACATCATTACTGTAGCAATCCGTAACCCTAGTTAACGTATTAGTACCCCTAAGCAAACTTTAGACTTAGATTACCGTTCTCTTTACGGTATTTGCATAGATTACCTTAATGACCATGTTACTAATACAAATTGTCCTTCTGTTTCAGATCATCATGAACCCCAACCAGACCAAATGTCCCAGATGTGCTAAGACCATGTCTAAGGTGCACATAGCTCGCTACCTCAAGAGCTGCACCAGGCCTACAACAACTCGGGAGCCTCAACGTCCCTGTCCGGTTTGCGGAGTAATGATCATTCTCTCCCACCGCAGCCGGCACCTCAAGAAGTGTAGCCCCGCTCACCTCAAGAGGAAAGCAGACGAGCCAGCCGCCTCCACATCCAAGGTTGCTCGCTTTGAGGTCGACCCCGAACCGTAAACCAGCATTTCCATCATTGATACCGTCCGCTCAACCATCGTATCGGCATACAATATGGCCAAGGTAGCATTAGATCATCTGATTGGAGGAAAGCAGCTCCGTATCGATGAGATCGAGAAGGCGTTCCGGGGGAGGATGAAGACCTACTCCGTCGTCAATCGGCCCGGCATTAAGGATCCAGCTGGATTCCTCCGACAAGCGAGAGAGCTAATCACGGCAAAGATTGCAGAAAACTTGAATGCAGAGAACATCAAAACGCAATTAGTTTTCATCGCCGAGTATAAGTAGCCAGTAGGTGATAAGGATGAGAGGAAGGAGATGAATTTCAAAACAAAAAACGCCATCATCCTTCCCACCACCAACATTGTGAACTATCTAGAAGACGTCGAGAGGAAGCTTCTAAAGGAAATGGACGAGTTCTACGCAAAAGGTACTGGCTGGACCCTCAGCAAGATCATCTGCCTGGAACTGAGAATCAACAACTACAAGCCTCTTCGTGGATCAACATACAGTGAACTACCAAAGAAGATTGCAGCTAAACACGCCGTGCTCAATATCAATAATAACGACAACAAGTGTTTCCTGTGGTCTGTGCTAGCCGCACTTCACCCTATTCACTGGAAAGACCATCCTCATCGTGTTCAACACTATCTACCCTATGAGCACGACTTTGACCAATTCCTTCAAGGCATCACATTCCCCATTAGCCTCGACCACGTCAAGTTATTTGAGAAGAGGTCTGGGATCTCCATCAATGTCTACGCCTACGATGAAAAGTTCGTAGTGTACCCGCTGCTGGTCACGGATAGGGAGCAGCAGAAACACATCGACCTGCTGTATATAAAGGACAAGAACAACGCCCACTACTGCCTAATTCGAGATCTCGACAGATTAGCTCGCCGGCAAATTACAAAACACCAACACAGAACATGGATATGCCGTAGGTGTCTACAGCACTATGGAAGTGAAGATCTGCTAGCCTCACACATGGGATACTGCAACGACCAAGAAGCTGTTAGGATTGAAATGCCTAAACAGGGCAGCAAAATCAAGTTCGAGGAAGGGAATAGAACGATGAGAGTACCCTTCGCTGGATACGCCGACTTCGAATGCATGCTGACCGCCATTGAGGAGGAGGAGGAGGATGAAAGGATGGACGAGGATGGAGCAGCAAAATCATATACCAAGCAGTATCAGAAGCATGAGGCTGTAAGTTTCTGCTACCATATTGTCTACGCTGATGATCACTACGGAGAACCTGTGAAATACATTGGATCCGATGCAGCACAAGTTTTTGTCGACAGTCTGTTCAGAGAGTTGAAGAAAATTGCTCACCTATACTCTTCTGCAGCAGCCAAACCAATGGACCTAACTCCAGAAGATCTCACTACCATCGCCAACTCTACAATCTGCCATATTTGCGAGAAGCCTTTTACTGACCCGGAAGACTACAAAGTCAGAGACCACGACCATCTTACTGGAAAATTCAGAGGCATCGCTCACAAGACCTGCAATCTCAAGTTCCGCAAACCTAATTTCATTCCAATCTTCATCCACAACTTGAGCGGCTATGACACACATCTTTTCATAAAAATGTTCGGACTCAATGACGAAACTATTAGCGTCATCCCCAATAACGAGGAGCGATACATTTCCTACACCGTAGAGATTGAGGGAGGAGTAAAACTACGGTTCCTTGATTCTTGCCGCTTTATGATGTCCAGCCTCGACTCACTGGCGAAGAACTTAACGACAACACAATTCCGCGAAATATCAAAATTCTACTCTGGAGAGAAACTACAACTACTCATCAAGAAGGGTATCTACCCCTACGACCATATGGACTCCTTGGAAAAATATCAGCTCACCAACCTACCAGAAAAGAAGGACTTTTACAACAGGCTAAACAAGACGGATATCACAGATGCAGAACACGAACACGCTCAGACAGTATGGAACACATTCAAAATCTCCAACATGGAAGAATACACTCTCCTGTACAACCAGACGGACGTTCTGCTTTTGGTGGACATTATGGAGAACTTTAGAGACGTTTGTATGAACACCTACAAGCTCGACCCGGCATGGTATTTCACCGCTCCCGGATTGGCAGGTAGTACAATGCTTAAAACTACGAGAGTTGAACTGGATCTGTTGACCGACAATGAAATGCGGCTGATGATCGCCCGAGGTATTCGAGGAGAAATATCCCAGTGTTCCAACCGTTATGCAAAGGCAAACAACCCTTATATGGAGGATTATGTAATGGACAGGCCTACTACTTACCTCACATATCTCGACGCCAATAACTTATATGGATGGGCTATGAGCCAGCCTATGCCTCATGCAGACTTTCTATGGGCGCACGATCCTGAAAACATCGACATCATGAGCATACCGGATGACGCTCCTAGAGGCTACATCTTCGAAGTGGATCTAGAGTACTCTCGAGAGCTCCACGACATCCATTCGGACAATCCATTGGCACCAGAGCAGCGCATTCCTCCAGGCTCCAAGAACATGAAACTCCTACTCACTCTCTTCAACAAGGAGAAATATGTTATTCACTATCGAAACCTAAAACAGTACATCTCCCTTGGCATGCGGGTGAAGAAAATCCATAGAGCTGTCAGCTTTATGCAAAGTACTTGGCTAAAGGCTTACATCGATTTTAAACACCGACATGAGAATCAGAGCAACAAACCGATTTGAGAAAGACTTCTATAAGATGATGAACAACTCAGTCTTCGGTAAAGCTATGGAAAACATATTAAACAGAGTGGATATCCGCCTCACCACCAAGGAAACACAAGCTGATAAGTGGATGGCGCAGCCTAATTTCAAGAGCCGTACCATATTCACAGAGCACCTGGCTGCAGTCCATATGAGTAAGACACGTCTGTTGTTCAATAAGATACGTAGGCATGAGCATCCTTGATGTTTCTAAGTTGTTGATGTACGAGTTTCACTACGATGTGATCAAGAAGAAATATGGTGAAAAAGTGCAACTCCAGTATACGGACACAGACTCCCTTACATATATGATTGAAACAGTTGACTGGTATAAAGACATGAAGGAGATGATTCATCTATTCGACACCAGCGATTACTCCAACCCCAACCGTTTTGACATTCCAAGAGTTAATAAAAAAGTGTTGGGGGTGATGAAGGATGAGCTTAGCGGACGTATAATGTTTGAGTACGTGGGGCTACGCTTTAAAATGTACGCTAGCCGGTCTGAAAATGGAGAAGCTAAGAAGGCAAAAGGAGTCAAAAAATCTGTAGTAAAGAATGAACTAGAGTTTTCTGACTATAAGGAGTGCCTCGATAAATTCTCCCTCCTCTACAGTACTGTGGATGTTACGTTGGATGACGCTTTGGGAAGAAATAAAAAGTATAAATCCTGCCAAGTTAATAGAACAATGAATCTAATTAGGAGTCGCCGCCATGAACTGTACAGCATAGAGCAAAATAAAATAGCGCTTTCAGCCTACGATGATAAGCGTTTCATTTTGGAAGGAGGCATAAAGACCCTGCCATGGGGACATTATTCCATCGATGAAGAAGCGATGATTGACCGAGCCGTCTTAGACGCGCTGATGGTGGAGTAAGGAGACGGGTGGGAGCACAAGAGTGCAGGAGGTAGCAATAAGAAGAAGGTCGGCTACCACTTTCCGCAGCGGGGAGGGACTGTGGGATCCTTTAAAAACCAATAAATATTTTGGTTTACAAAAATCTTAATCAGTTATGAATTGGACACAATTCAATCCAGTTATGAATGTGAGAGAAATCATCGCCAAAGAGCTACACGCTCCAGCCAGAAGAACATTTCCCACCAGACCTGTGGAAGTCAAAGGAGTAGACGATCTGTATCAGGCTGACTTGGTGGAGATGATACCATACTCAAAGTTTTACAAGGGCCTCAAGTACATTCTCACAGTAATCAACTGCTTTACCAAATACGCTTACGCAATACCAGTCAAGGACAAGTCTGGACAGGAAATCGTCAAGGCTATACAACCTGTTTTGGAGGAAAATCGGATGACGCATCTGCAAACCTACACGGGAAAAGAATTTTACAACGCTGGATTCACCAAGCTAATGAAGAAACACAACATTAATCATTACTCTGTGTACAGCGAGAAGAAGGGAGCCATAGTGGAGAGATTCAATCGTAGTCTCAAGTCTCTAATGTGGAGAAAATTCACAGAAATGGGCAACTACCAATGGATTAAAATCCTACCCGACCTGTTGGAAGAGTACAACACGAGAAAACATAGAACAATTGGCATGGCTCCAAGTCATGTAAACAAAAGAAACGAAAACATAGTCAGAAAAAACATTAATAAAAATAGACAAAAATACTAGAAAGTGGATAAAAAGGTCCGTTTTAAAGTAGGTGACAAGGTGAGAATAAGTAAGTATAAAAAAGTTTTTGACAAAGGATACCTACCCAACTGGACTAACGAGATATTTACTGTGTACAAAGTCCAAACTACTATTCCTACAACCTACCTCCTCAAAGACCATACTGGTGACGTCATCAAAGGAAGTTTCTACGAAAAAGAGCTATAGAAATCCAAAACAGATGATTTATACCTGGTTGAAAAAGTACTTAGAAAAAAAGGAAACAAAGTATTAGTTAAATGGGCAGGATACGACGGTAAACACAATACATGGGTGAACAAGAAAGACTTGGTGCTAGACATTTACATCATTACATTACATACATACATAGACATCTATAGGCTTCCCTTACACTTTCATTCATAACTCAACAATGCGTGTTATTGAACAGGACAAAAAGCTACCTGTCGAAAAATTTGACATGTACACTATACACACAGGTAGTGACATTAAACACGGACTATTATTTCCATCCACTATCCGGTGCATAGTGGCTGGACCTAGTAATTGTGGAAAAACGAACGTTGTTTTTAACATGTTGTTCGATCCAAACGGATTAAGGTTCGCAAATGTTTACATTTTCTCAAAGTCCCTATATCAACCCAAGTATCAATTTTTAAAAAGTGTTTTACCCAAGGAAATTGGATACTTTATATTTGATGAAAATACTAAAGTATTACCTCCTAAAGAAGCTAAAAATAATTCCATTATGATTTTTGACGACATTGCGTGTGAAAAACACGATAATATACGCAACTACTTTACCATGGGCCGACATAATAACATTGATTTCTTTTATATAGGACAAACCTACAGTAGGATACTCAAACAGTTGGTGAGAGATAATACAAACTTGATTATTTTATTCAAACAGGACGAAACAAATCTCAAACATGTTTACAATGATCATGTAAATACGGACATGACTTTTGAAAAGTTTCGAGAAATGTGCGCTTTAGCTTGGAAAGATAAGTACAGTTTTTTCTGTATTAGTAAGGACTGTGAATTGGATAAAGGGAGATACAGAGTTAGCTTTGACAAGTTTCTAGTCTCGTAATATAAATACGACCTACTTTAATTTTCAACAACAGTTAGCGACAAGCCTCTGTGTGATCCACAACTAGAACAAACTTTGTAAATTTTCATTTATAAACATGTCGCAAAACAGTAAACATCAAACTCTTACGAGAAGAATTATACAGCTGCAAGATGCTGTCCGCCGCAAGTATCGTGCTTTCAAGTTGGGTAACATGTATACCGAACAAACATTAGAAAAACAGTACAAACCAATTTTAACTGAACTTAGAAACAGAACAGATATAAAAAATGAACCAAAGTAGGAGCCTATGGACCTCAGTGTGGACGAGCAGGATAATTTTAAGCCAGATTATATGTCAACGCCTAAAGGACCATCGTGGAACACACAAGTGTTTGAAACCTCGTCTCCCCCCCCCACCCTCAGTTAGCCAATTAATACAAAGTCCCGCAAAGTTTCATGAGGCTTCACAGTACGTTTCAGAGACATTTAACGCGCCCATTACACAAAAATACATGTTAAAACTTTTAAAAGATGAAGCCGGTGTTAAGAATAAAATGGACAACATATACGGGCCACATATAGACGGTGATAAATTAATGGTGGGTAATCAACTGCTTACATTCGACAACGAAGGAAACATTCATTTGAACAATGTACAGTACCGAGGAACTGAAGGCCTTTACGAATTATTATTTAAAAGGCAACCCGATGAAAAGGTATACACACAAGATGATTTGGACGCTTATAAAGATGTACCGATAAAAACGAATGCGCATAAAAAAGGTTATTTACCTCATAATCACATTAACCGACCGACAAAGTCCATAAAATATAAAAACATAATTTCCGTATTATTCCCCAAACAAATGTACGGTAAAGGGCTAAAAAACTTTGGATCACGTGACATTTCCTATTGGGACAATCCAAACGAATTATGTGATAGATTAATACTTATTATAGCTTCGACAGAGGCCGGAAATGGCAACCATAGGAACGAAATTTAAAACATAATCGAGGAATTAAAAGAAGCTAAAATTATTTCAGGAGCTGGTAATAGCCGATCACTTATGTGTAAACATGGATACTTATTTTGATTTGTGTATAAAAAGTATTTTCATACGTATATTTTCATCAGTTAGATTATGTCTGTGGACAAGTTTGGACGTGTCTTGCCCTCAGAGGGCAATGTAAGTGGCAAAGGACCACTGGGTGAAGGTTTTAAACTAACACCTGAAGGAAACTATGATATTGAAAATAAACGAATGGTTAACGTCGGTGTGCCCATGGCAGACAACGATGTTGTTACGAGAACATACTTTGAGGCTAACACAATGCCAAACTTACAAAACAGCTATTCTGCGCGTAACAAAAGAATAGAGAATTTAGCATCACCAAAGGAGCTCGGAGATGCCGTGAATTTAAAAACTATAAGTGAACAATGTGTACTGTACCAACAAAAAACAGTCAACGTAGGAGATAGGCTTATAACAAGGGTAAAGGACCCTACAGGTCCGAATCATGCGGCGACCAAACGTTACGTAGATGCTGCCGTTCCTGTTAAAACTAGTAGTTATTGGAGTTTTGAAAAGCGACGTTTAGTTTCTGTAGCTGACCCATCATAATCAAGATGCTGTAACCAAATCATATCTACTGGCAAACTGTCCAAAGAAACGCAAGGACGACTGGGACTTTGATAATATGGGAATTAAATCTGTTAGAGATGCGAAAGAAATGGACGAGGCTGTAAACCTAAAAGTGTTAACCGAAGCAAAATCGCATATTTTGGAAATATTAGGTCAACAAACAACAACTATAGGTTCAGTGCTGACATCACTTAAAGATACGGTTAGTGCACTGGAGGGGCGGATTTATGAAAACAGCGTTAAATCTGAAAAACAACTTAGAAAATTCGGTCAGGTACTTTTTTCCCATATTCATGGTGCTAAAGGGCGGAGTACAGAAACACTGACCGCCGATAACTACATTAACTGGACTGAAATTTTCGGTGAACAAGGTGAGAAGTAATATAAAGTGAAATATAGCTAAGTCCCTTCATTCTTCAACTAACCTTCGTAAGAGACACACATAATGAAGAAGAAATCGTCACGTCGCGGAAGAGGACTTGTATCTAGTGCACTCGAAGGAATTGGAAGTTTAGCTGGAACAGCCTTAAACAGGGGTATTGATCTACTGCCAGTGGAACTTCACCTGCCAGGATACAGGTACTGTGGGGGTGGCACCAAGTTAAAGAAGAGATTAGCTCGTGGTGATCAGGGAATAAACGGTCTGGACGAAGCCTGCAAGGCCCACGACATAGCCTACTCACAGTATTCAGACACAGCGCGGAGAGCGCAAGCTGACAGAGACTTGGCCGAACGAGCTTGGCAAAGGTTTAAGGCATCAGATTCGTCTGTAGGTGAGAAAGCCGCAGCTTGGGTAGTTACAACAGCCATGAAGGCGAAAGCAAAGTTGGGCGGTTCTCATAAGAGAAAAAAACAAAAGAAGGGTAAGGGCTTGTATCTAAGACCCTGGGTAGGCCGAGGTGTTAAGAATGCACCTAAAACCAAGAAGAAATGCAGTTGTAAGAAGAAAAAAAAACTTAAATTAGTCTACGTTCCCGGACATGCCCTATCAAACCACGAACTCGTTAACTACGCTAAAAAATTAAACATTCCACACTTTCGAGGTGTTTACATGAGGGACACACTTCCGAATAAACCTAGATTGAACGAAAGCGCAATTATTAATTTGGACAGTATACAGGGGGAAGGTACACATTGGGTTTGTTATAAAAAGCTATGTAACGAGGATTTGTACTATGACAGTTCTGGTAATTTGCGTCCTCCTATGGAATTGATTATGTATTGGGGTCCCAGTGTTAATATAAAGTATAACAATGAAAGACAACAGGATTTTGACTCAGTACTTTGCGGGCACTTGTGTTTAGAGTTCCTCGTTGATAATGTTTTGCCTTAGTGGACAGAGTTCAACGCTAAGTTGTGACATATTTCCTTCGATCGATTTATCGACAGGTGATTGGGAAATTGGTTTGATCGATCTCACAACGTACAACTCAATACCGAATGTAGAAGAAAATGTGAACGACACATTCCACTACGGGGACACTGTAATGAAAATTCCGACTGGCTCCTACGAGATTAGTGATTTAGAGAATTACATTAACAATAACATACAAACTGGTGTAAAATTCAGTTTAAAACCAAACAATAGTACTTTGAAAGTTGAAATTACTTGTAGCGAGCCCATTCACTTTGAAACAGGAAACAGTCTGGCTATCTTGCTCGGCTTTAATAAAGCTGTATACGAAGCCAATTAAACTCACATGTCTGAGAATGAAGTTAACATTAACTCAGTAAATGTCGTTCGAGTCACATGTAACGTGACAAGAGGCTCGTATCAGAACGGTCAGGAAAGCCATATAATACACGAATTTTATCCGTCAGTTCCACCTGGCTACAAAATAATTGAAACGCCTCATAACGTGATATATTTACCTGTGAGTGTGCAAGCTTTGAATTACATTACTTGTGAGCTGAGAGATCAACAAGGGAAGTTGATAAACTTTAGAAACGAAACGATTTCGTTACGCTTACACTTAAGACGAAGCAATGGGATTAGTATTTAGGGAAACAACTGTGTCGAAACAGGTCATTAGACCTAAAACACTCCAGGTGTTAACATCGAGCAATACAAAGCTTTTAAGATCCTTAGGATTTAAAATAAAAGTAAAAATTGTTGGAAATTGAGGGAGAAGTCGAATACAGCGATGTTATTACAAGCTGTGAGTATCACACACACAAACCGTACGCCTCTTCAACTTTCAAAAACAATGATGAAATACGTATCGCCGTCAGTCAACAGGACATTATTACTGCTCCATTTGAAAGTTCTCTGCATATTTTTGGTAAAATTACAGCCAAAAAGGTTGGTGGTGTAGTCACAGACGTGTCTCTGATTAATAACGCTATGGCGTACTTGTTTGAAGATATTAGATACGAAATTTCTGGTATAACAGTGGACCGTACTAAAAACTTGGGTGTTGTATCAACTATTAAAAGTTTACTGTCACTGAGGCAGAATGAAACAAATGCATTGGAAAATGCTTGTTGGTTCAGTCCAGAGTCATAAAAAAAATAACCGAGTTTACTTTTGCCGTTCCATTAAAATTACTCTTTGGTTTCATGGAAGATTACAGGAAAATTATTGTAAATATAAACCAAGAATTGATTCTGCTGCGGTCAGCCAACAACACGGATGTGTTGTTTTCATAGGATGCGCTATCACACAGTCTGGAAATAACCGACTTGTACTGGCGTGTGCCACACTTGACTGTTTCCGATAGTTACAAAGAAAAACCTTTAAGACTAGTTAATAGACACACCGATTCATCTTCCCTTTAGGTCGTGGGAGTGTCACGAATATTCCACGCTCCCACAAACAAATATTCATAATTGGACTGTAAAAACGTCATCGCAGATAGAGAAACCCCGCTATGTGATACTAGCGTTTCAAACTGATAGGAAAAATAACATAAAAATGAACATGTCAGGTTTTGACCATTGTGATAATGGATATCAAGTTATACCTCAATTCAAGTTACTACGACAATATCCGAGGTGATTGGAGTTTATTCTATGAAATGTACGCCAAATTTCAGTCTTCATACTACGGTGTTTCCAATTCACCTATCATGGACTTGGATACTTTTAAATCGAAATGTCCAATCTTTGTGATTGACTGCTCCAAGCAGAATGATTCAATCAAGTCTGGACCTATCGATGTACGCATCGAATTTGAATTTAAAAATAATGTACCGGACACAGAGGCGGCTCCAGGGGGGGGGCAGTAGGGGCAATTGCCCCCCCCCCGAAACCCCAGGAAGATTGGTTTTTTAATTAAAATTTTTAAAGTTTTTAGGTCAAAATTAAACGCAAATTTTTCTTGTTATTTCCTAAGTTTTTAGAATCCTGTCTTTTGGTAAATTTCATAGGCAAAACTGAAAATGTTTTTGATAAATATTGGTGTAAGGAGTTTGCTTATAAAACTCATGTGGCGTTGGTAGTTCCTTCGTAAATATAGTAGTCGCAATATGCATGGTAACGTACTCGTACTTATTACACGAGTGGGTGGTAGCACTGTCTAATTCCTAATCCCCCTCTCCTCTCTTCACACACCTCACACTCACAGTCTCCCACTACTTCTCAAGCCAACTCAGAAATAGGCAGTTTGAGGTTAGGTGGAATATTCGCTGTGTTAAGTGTGCTGTATCGAAGTTGTTTGATGTTTTGTACTTGATGTGATCTGTTGAGTTTGTGTGCAAGCCTTCAACTTAAAATGGAGGTAAGTGTGTACATTTTAAATAGTTTCCTACATATGACCAATAAAGAATTATTTTACGCTTATTCTTGAATGAAAACACTTGTACCGGTTACCGGTAAGCCCATAACAAAACTCGCTTTTGTAAAGTTAACTTTAGCTTACTTTGTATTAACTGAGATCTAGCTATCGATCTATGCGGTTTAAAAAACCCCTTAACATTCAGTTATAATTTATACACAATTCTTTGTAGCACCGCAGTTCGATACTCGATATGCAATTCACTAGGCCTAGGCCCCTGCAAGCCGCGTTTTCAGCAGACATCTACTGTATTGTAGTATGGGATAGTATTGGTGGCTTCCGTGGCTCGCTAAAAACTGTGTCTCAAGGGGATGGCGGAATCGAGTATCTTCTCTCTCCAAGGTCAAACAAGACAACGATTCTCTCGCTCGCCACCATCGATATGAACAATAACAACTAGATTGCGAACTTTGCTCAGCTGGCAGAGCCTTTTTCAGGTGTTGCGTTTTACAGATTGAAGGCTGCCATCGTGGCACTCTCGCCGCGTATTACCTTACCGTTAGAGCGGCCCGTTCTATTGTTGTAAGGTAGTTAGCTATTCACGTATTTTGGTTTTTACTGTTTATTAATAACGTTATTTTTTGTTGAGATAAAAAAAGAATTGGTTGGTAAGGAAATATTTTGAAAGAGCCTAATAAAAGATTAACGTCACCAACAAATTCATTGGAATTAATGTTAATATTTATTTAGTGAGGGTTCTTAAAACTTTACAAATAGAAGGAATTGTCAAAGATCAATGGCTGAAATTAGTTTCCCATTTTACTTGACTTGAGTATTATGTCAGTACCATTATAATATGTATAATATTATTAATTGCTCCATTTCGTAAACATGTTTTCGAATATAGACAATCCGAGATAAATTTAGTATCCAAATAATTTTTGAGTTCGTAATGCATTCTTTCATTATCATTTTATATTTTCGTAATTCATTCTATATTTCAATCTTATTCAATGGCAAATATTAATCTAGCCAAAATAGTTTTGCTTAGACTAACTCTTAATTTTATTTTCAGGGGAACCCTTTAAAAAAAAGGAAAGCTCAGCCAATGCCAAGATCAATTGATTCTTATTTTGCTAAGACTCCGAAAATATCAACAGTTGTAAACGTGCCTGATCAGCAATGTGCGTCAACTAGTCTAACTGTTCAAGCTGTAAATAGCTCAAGCACTGGTTTTGATGTTAGTCAAAGTGGCATTGATTCAGTTGAACAGGAACCATTGCTATCATCAGAGCCACCAGATTTAGGAGGAACCAACGGTGAGGTAAAAGAAATTTCAACGTCAACCTTGAATGATTTAAAACCTTTACCAAAACCAAATACTGATTCGACTCATGAAAATGATATTGGACACTTCATAAACTCTAACATAGTAAGTGATTTAACAAAATACAACTTACTTAAAAACCATTGGAAACCTTCAACAAATTATGCATTCCCATTCTCCGTGCACAAAGTTAACGGAAAGGAAGTTAAACGTTTCCTCGGACTACAACATTTTGAAAATCATAATTGGCTAGTTCTATCACACATAAAACAAGGGCTTTTTTGTAAATATTGCGTTCTGTTTGCTGGTGAGAAAGTCGGGCACAACAAAGGCGTAAATTTACAAAAATTTGTTAAGAAACCAGTAATCACATTTTCAAAACTTCTGGGAAAAGATGGATTCTTGACAACACATGAAAATACACAGTACCACAAAACATGTGTTCAGGCAAGTCAAGATTTTGTAAGAACGTTTGAGGCACCAGAGGCTGAAATTATCAATCAGATAAACAAACAACGTCTTGAGCAAGTTGAGGAGAACAGGGCAAGATTACGGCCCATAATTGAGACAATCCTATTTTTAGGACGGCAAAACATCCCTTTGCGAGGCCACCGTGACGATGGACTGCTAGATGATGAGGCAAGGCCTTCCAATGACGGCAATTTTAGAGAGCTTTTGAAATTTAAAGTTGCCAGTGGTGACGATAATCTAAAAATGCACTTGGCAACTGCCTCAGCAAGAGCCACTTATATTGGTAAAAATACCCAAAATGACATCATCAACTGCTGTGGCGAAGAGATTACACAAATAATAATTGAACGAGTACGTCAAGCAGGTTATTATTCTATTTTATTTGACGAGACAACTGATATTTCTCACACTGAGCAACTGTCATTTAGTATTCGCTACATTCACGATGGAGCAATACATGAAGATTTTTTGAAGTTTGTTGATGCCTATGCTGATTCATCTACGATTGGGCCTGATGATGACCCGCTAACTGAGCGCAAGCTTTCCGGCAAAGTTTTGGGGACTATTGTGTTGAATATCATGAAAGAACTTAACCTTGATCTGAATTTATGTGTCGGCATAGGAACAGATAGCTGCAGTGTGATGGCTTCAGAAGTCCTAGGTGCTGTAAAGGAAATAAGTGGCCAAGCAACAAATGCACGTAGAATACCATGCTACAATCATGCCCTTAACAATTCTTTGTCAAAATCTAGTACAGTTGTGAATGTTAGGAACGCAGTAGGTATTATGAAGTCCGTTATTTCGTTTTTCAATATGTCAGCAAAAAGAAACTTTGTTATCAAGAACATACTGGAACTGCAATTATCAGGACTTTGCGAGACAAGATGGGCTGAGAGACACGATGGTGTCCTACAATTTAAAATGTACTTTACACAAATTGTAGAGGCCCTCACTCGTATTTCAACTTGGAAAGACACGCAGACATCCTCAAAAGCGACATCTCTACTTCATGCACTATGTTCACCAGAATTCATAATTTCAACCTTCTGCTTAGTGGATATCTTCCAAGTAACACTGCCAATAAGCAGATTGCTGCAGTTGCCGTCTTTGGATCTTAACCGAGCATCGAGTGCAATCCAAAACACTCTTTCTACATTGGAAAACAAGAGAAGAGACTGTGAAGAAGTTTTCTCAAAGATTTTCTCGGAAGCTAAAGAGGTGGCTGGTTTAGTCGAGATTGAAATAAAAGTACCCCGGACAGTTGGCAAGCAAACTAATAGGGCAAATTATGTCAGCTGCACCCCAGAAGATTACTATAGACGAGCAATATATATTCCATTAGTCGAAAATATTTGTGAAGACATTAAAGGAAGATTTTCGAATTCGACCTTACAATGCTTTGGCTTAAGGAACTTGTTGAAGAAGGCCTAAGGTGCTACAGTTTGAAGAAGAACAAAGTTTCCAAACAAAGCAAGATCAATTAGAAAAGACCTTGGAGCAGTTTTCTCCGCTGTTTCATGAAGAAAAGAAAATGCTTATTCTTAAGTTCAAAGGTGAACTTGAACTTTGGGCCAACAAATGGAGACATGAGAGTGATGAAAAAATCCCAGAAAAGGTTATAGACGTGTTCAACTACTGTGACGAAGATTTTTACCCAACAATAAAATCCCTTTTAAAAATTCTTGCTACTCTACCAGTCAGTGTTGCTTCGGCCGAACGTTCGTTCTCCACTTTAAGAAGAATGAAGACGTGGCTGCGCTCGAGGATGACTGAAGTTCGTTTGACCGGACTGTGCTTGTTGCACGTGCACAAAGATGTTGAACTGGACATTGAGAAACTCATTGACAGGTTTTCAAAAGGCAAAACTAGACGACTTGATTTTGTAATTTAGACCACTATTTTAAGTTTCATACTTCAAGTTAAGTAACAAAAGGATGTAAAATAAATCAATAAAAAATTTCAATTCGTTCTTGGATTGTGTGTAGCTTCTTTCTTCCTATATCATTTTAGCTATTGGTATTATTGCTGCTTAAATCAAAATGCATCAAGATTACTTAAAAGCCTAGTTAATGTCTCATATTTCAGTTAAAATCTGGTGAAACCATTTTGTTAAAAAACGTGCTACTTAATAAAATATGCTTCAAACTCATGGGTAAAGTATCCTTAAAATACGCTAAAAACAATTAAATTTATCAAAAAATTTCTAAGTCCGGGGGAGGCCCCCCGGACCCCCCGCTTGTTGGGGGAGGGACCCCCAAACCCCCCTTGTGCTCCCCCCGACAGTATACCCTGGAGCCGCCCTTGACCGGACAAGACTACAGCTTACTGTTTAATAATTCACGATGCACATTTAATGTACAATCTTTTAACAAGTACAGTAAGAATGGTTATGTAATGAAAGGGGGAGGGGGAAAATATTTAATAATCAAACTAAATTAATTTATTCAGTTGAGAGGATGGAGCCATCAAGACAAAACCCACAGTAGTCATGACGACACCGGCTGTGGTGGAGTTTCATGGGTTCAAAGACAATCGCAATAGATTTATCGTTAAAGAATTTGTCGTTGTGGGTCCTTTTGTAAATGTAAATATAGTTTTCAAGTCTCCTTATCCTGAAAGTAAGTTGAATAGTGCTGCTCGGAAAGCTAACAATTGGTGTGAGCGTAAGTTTCACAAAATACTTTGGGAGGAGGGATGTGTACCTTTTAACTTCAAACTAGTTCGTAGCTTACTAAAACCTTTTGATATAGTCTATGTGATATCACTATATCAAAGACTGATCAAAGACTGATAAAGACTGATCAACGAAGTTGTTATCAGGACTTCGATGAGTGAGGACTGCTTATCGGGCTCGCCTCGCGTTATCTGATTCACGCCGAGTCCTGTCCAGTCTGCTTGCAAAATGTTCCTTATGCTAACTTAAATTTAAATTAATTCAAATTAGATTCATTACTGTTTTATTTCGTTAAGTCATAGTTTGAGTTTTATTTATTTAATTTATTATTTTTCTTCTGTGTTACCACAACTGTGAGTGTCATGTCCGACAAGTGCGGTAAGTGTAATATCGACGTGATGTCTAGCGAGGTTGGAGTGATGTGCGTGGATTGCAAACAATCGTTCCACCCGGCTTGTATACGCATGGGTTCATCTCAGACCCTCACCAAAGCCAAACTGAAAACGTGGAAGTGTGATCTATGTAAGGGTGAAACTGCCTCTACCACATCGACTCGCAGTACGGAGGAGATCGACGACAAGAAATCCATACTGGAAGCTCTGAGCGCCATGAGGAGTGACTTGACCTACCAGATTGGTGGAGTTCAAGTAATGATATCGACACTCTCTGAGGATATGAAGGTTCTCAGTACCAAGGTTCGAGCTGTCGAAGAGGAACAAGCAATTACAAACCGCCGCTGTGACAAGTTGGAGGAGGCCAGAGATACCACGAGGGATGAGGTGCGCGCACTACAAGCACGTTTGCTCGACGTAGAACAACACTCTAGGGCTGCTAATCTTGAGATTCAGGGTATCCCGTTGACGGCTGGGGAGGACGTTTATGACGTACTATGTCACGTCGCCAGAGCTTTAGGAGTTGGTTACAGCCGTGGCAGCATCTCCATAGTGCATAGGTTACGGCGTTTCTCTAAGAAACTTGTTCACCCGCCTATTATAGTGCAGTTTCTCTCCAGAAGCGATAAGGAGTCCTGGATTCGAGCTGCGAGAATGAAGAGAGGACTTAACGCCACCCACCTATCGACTTCCTTGGAACCGTCTACTGTTTATCTTAACGAGCACCTTACTAGCGACAACAAAGCACTGATGGGTCGCGCTAGAAGACTTTACAGGGAGAAGAAGCTGGTGTTCGCTTCCTTCACCAACGGCAAGGTGCTGGTCAAGAGGCGTGAGGGCGACGAGGTGATAAGAGTGACGGCTATGGAGCAGCTCGACATCTATGATAAGTAGACAATATTTCAAGTAAGGCTGTTTAAATATTTTTTATTTCTAGAATTTCTTTCAAGGTGAGAAGAATAACATGTTTCTGTTTATGTTTTTTTTATTACTTAATTTAAATAGATGTCTTTATAGTAATTTTTTTCAGATCGTTTAGGCCACATTTTTATTTACTTACACATTTGTACAAACATTTTCTTTTTACATTGTTTTTCAATTAAAATGTCGCTATCCTTTATTACTAAAATGTCGTAATCTTTTATTACTTAATTTTAAATAGATATCTTTATAATAAAATTTTCAGATCGTTTACATTTTATCTACTTATACATTTGTACAAACATCTTCTTTTTTAAATTGTTCTTCAATTAAAATGTCATAATCTTTTATTATTGCAATGTTATAATCATTTATTGCTTAGTTTTAAATATATATATTTATAATAACTTTTTCGGGTAGAATATATTTTTATTTACTTACACATTTGTGTAAAATAAATTCGTGTAAAATACTTAATTATCTTCTTTTTACATTGTTTTTTAATTAAATGTCATAATCTTTTGTTACTTAATTTTAAATAAATATGTTCATAGTAACATGCTCAGAACGTATACTTTTTTATTTACTTTTTGTACACATTTGTACAAATATTTTCTTAACACTGCTTTTCAATTAAAATGTTATAATCGTTTCTTATCTAGAGTTACTTAATAAGGTAGTTTATTAGTTATGTATTTCTTCTAATTGATATAATATGCATATTTATATATGTATTTGCTAGGGTATGATAGTGCGATTTCACATGTAAAAGTATATCTTATAAGCTCTTTGTAATTTTAACCTACTGTTTAAAACATTGTCTCTCTCATTTACACATCTGATAATTTGTAAACTCACTAGTCTCTATTAATATTACTTCTTTATTAATACAGTTAGTTTTAAATAGTGTAATTTGTTTCTCGCTGTTATAAGTTTCATTTCCTAGTTTCCAGTTAAAAACCCTTTTTATATTGATATTCTTTGTTATAACAGGAAATTGTATGTGCACTAGTGTACATTTCTAATAAATTGATTACGTAACATTTATTTACTGTATTTAACTAGCCTAGGCAGGCTGGGCAGGCTGGCTGTGTGTAGGTAATGGAGTCTGAGGATGACAATACAACAGGTGGTAGCATACAATGTTTTGACATACATTCAGATAAAGAACTTGCAGATTTTTTAAAGGAGGAGAATGCTAATAATAGCTTAAAAGTATTCCATATCAATTTGAGAAGTGTTAGAAAAAATTTTAATGATATAGTGGTATATTTGGAGGCGGTGGCGGTTGAGTTTGATATAATTGTTTTCACTGAGTGTTGGCTGAGTGGAGGGGGTTGGAGGGAGGACATTGAGGGCTATGACCTTGTCACGACTGAGACATTCCGAAACCAGAATGACGGGGTGGTTATCTACGTTCACAATCGGTTATCAGCTGTTACTACACAAATTGCATTTGGAGACGTCTACGGATTGAATACTGACTTTACTTACGGTAAAAATAAATTTAACTTGCTAACATTTTACAGAACGCACGATAGTGACATAAACTGGTTTTTAGAAGAGTTAGAACGTTACTATAATAATATTTGTAAGAGTGTGATGTGTATATTTATGGGTGACTTAAATATAGACATACTAGACAATGATGCTTACTCTGATAGGTATATGAATAGTTTATTCAAGCTGGTCTTGTGCAGTGTATTGACAGAGCGACACGGGTGACAGACAACGATAGAGGTTCTTGCTTGGACCACATATTTATGAGTTACTGTGACTTACAGAATGTGAGGTAAGCCGTTGTACATACTGAGATCACTGATCACTACAGCACTGTACAGACCATCACGGACACTGACTATAGCCACTCCGTCACCCAACCTACTACACAACTTACTTATATAGACCTCAACGTACTTACTGACCAACTGTCTCACTCCAACTGGGATCCCAAACTGTCCTGTCTCGAAGTTAATGCTAGTACCGATCACTTTTTTTCTACTATTAAAGGCGCTATGGAAAGATCAACTAAATTAATCAATAAGAACAATTCCAGATTTAAAAAATTAAAACCATGGATTACGGCTGATTTAATAGCAGGAATTCGTTATAGAGATAAGTTAAGTAAATCATTAAAACATCAACCCTTCAATATAAATTTAAAAGAGCGATTTTATGCGTATAGACAGTTTTTATCTAATTCTCTTAAACAAGCAAAACGTGATTATTACAGAACTAAAATTACAAATGCAGGAAAAAACACTAATATATTCTGGAGCGTTGTAAATGAATTGGCGGGGAGAGTAAAACACAAAGACAAATTTCCTATTCAGAAATATATGTCAAGCTCTATACCTGTCAATGAAGATGGGTGTAGGCAGGCTGCGCACGACTTTAATATGTATTTCTCTGCAGTAGGCCAAAATCTTGCTAATGCTATTAATGGAGGAGGGGACCCAGTGGTGAGAGACTCTGACTACAGTTTTAATTCTAACTTTACACTTAACACAGTTACAGAACAAGACATAGTACGATATGTGTCCAGTCTGAGGGGAGGGTCTGCTCCGGGACACGATGGCTTCTCTGCTAAGGCCCTCAAAGAAAATATACATGTATTAACTACACCCCTTCAACATATTATAAATTTGAGCATTCTATCCGGTATATTTCCTGATAACTTCAAACTGGCAAAAGTCATTCCTCTATATAAATCTAATACAATAACAGACAAAAGTAATTTTCGTCCAATTAGCCTCCTCAGTGTTTTCTCCAAAATTCTAGAAAAAATAGTAAAAGACCAATTGACTGATTATTTAGATAGTAACAACATTTTATGTAATTGCCAATTTGGTTTTCGCAAGGACAAAAATATAAACGATGCTCTATATGAAATTGTTAAACAAATCAACCAAAGTTTTTCAAAAAATAATCGATCCATGCTTATTTTCCTTGATCTTACAAAGGCTTTTGACTCGGTGGATAGAGGTAAATTACTGCAAAAACTGGATTTAATTGGTGTTCGGGGTAATGCTCTGGATTGGTTCAGGAGCTATCTTACTGAAAGACGACAAACTGTGTCTATTTGTGGGGTGAACAGCGATGCCTTGCCTATAGATTTTGGGGTGGTCCAAGGAAGTACACTTGGCCCTATTCTCTTTTTAATATACATAAATAATATTTCAAGATTAAAATTGTTCAGTAAATTATTATTGTTTGCAGATGACACACTTATTTTTATCGAAAGTAGTAATTGGCAGGATGCAAGAATTAAAGCTCTTCATGATTTAATGTTTATAAAACAATGGCTTGATCAAAATCCACTCTCCTTAAATATATCAAAAACAAAATTTATGCCCATATCTCTTAGGGAGTGCTCTGATTATACTTTACGTGACCTAACAATTCATTCATGTGGTGATTATCTAAGTTTAACCTGTAACTGTGAGGCTATAGAGAGAGTGACAACTTACAAATATTTAGGTGTAATCATTGATCACCGTGTGAGATGGGCGGAGCACATACAATACATAAAAACTAAAATTCGAAAATATTTGTTTGCTTTTAGACAATTGCGTGAAGTTTTAAATGACATTGAAATTAAAGTCGTATATTATGCTTACATACAATCGTTGTTGTCGTTTGGTATTATTGCGTGGGGAGGAGCTAACAAAAGCACTCTAGAACCATTATATGTTGTACAGGAGTCTATTTTGAAAGTAGCCTTCGGTAAAGCCAGACGTTACCCTACGGACACCTTATTCCAAGACGTATCAGTCCTTAATATTCGTCAACTCTTTATTAAACATTTAATGGTATTTATATTCAAACATTATAATTCTATATTCTCTCCAATTTTACACACTTATAGCACACGTTACTCTGCTAATGTGGGTTTTGTTACACCGACTATTAATAAATCATTTTCAACTACTACTCCGGTCTACATTGCACATGCATTGCTTTTAAATCTTCGACGGAATAACCCCAATTTTAATTTATTCTCTTGTACTTCAATACATATATTCAAAAAACAGGTAACTGATTGGATCAATCTAATAGGTTTGGAGGGAGCAGAGAATGTCATTACTAGTGTCTACGGGCGGATTTGATGCAAGCTACTCCTCCCTCCCCCCCCCCCACTGGATGAATTGTGGCCGAGGCCGGTGCTATATGAGTGGGCCTTTGTATGAGGGTTTTGTGTTGAGACTGGATTACGAGAGGCAATGACTGCAGTTATGTATGCATTGCGAGAAATATTCACAGGGCATCATCCTGCATGCACTTGTTTCTCTGGCCCTTCCTAACTTGACATAATGTCAGTGATTACTTTTTGAATATGATTGCCTCACCTCCAAGTTGCAATGTCATTGAAGTGTTATTAAATTAATTTGTGCTACCACTTTTTTCCATATTTTAAATTTCATATTATTATTATTATTATTATTTATAAATATTACATATTTTTTCCTTCTTATAAAATATTGTTTACCTTCTATTCTTATTTAAGTATATTTTAGTTAGTATAGACGTACATTTAAAATATTTTCCCCTTATATAATAATCTGTAATAGAACAATTACATTGTATTCCTTTTTGAAAAAAAAAAAAAAAAAAAAATACTTGCAACTCAGCCTACGCACAGGCAGTATGCCCATGTAGGCTTTTCCCATGAAAAGGAATTACTGTACGGTTTTCTATTATTTTTATTTTAGACAGTTTGTTTAACGATTACCTTATATTATTTTTCAATGTATTTTTGTATTATTTGTATTGTTATGTTGAACAATATTATTTAACTTACTGATGTATACATTTGAATGTTTGGGGAATAAATATATTTTCATTTCATATTTTCATTTCATACCAAAGGGTTGGAGAAAAAGTTATTTCTTTCCAAATTTCACGGGAATGTTCAGGAACTCAACGAGTCTTGGACAGTTCCCGACATGTATACGTTTTTACTTTGTTGTTTACCGCAACATGCTAGTGATGGCAAGTGCGCCTTAGTAAGTGCTCAGTTTTACTACAAAAAGTTGCTTGCTTTTAAATGTGTGTAATTTTACTGTGAAAAATTTTGATAAAAATTGTTACTATCGTATCCATAGCTCTGTGTGAATGTGTGTTATATGGCTGGCCTTAACTCCATAAGTCCAGGACATGAACTGTCGAGGTGAGGGCGGCCCAAATTCAATAAAAAATCGCCCGACTGTTCTCTAAGGCAGCCGTAAAATGCGTAAGACCTGAGGCGGTCCTGCAGCTTGGGGCTGGGCTAATCCCCGTAAACCTTGAGTCGCAGATGCATCTAGTATGAAATGGGCCCTCGTACAGTTTGGATGTGTGTAACACTCTATGCCTGGCTTAAACTCTGTAAGTCCAGGGTGTGAGTAAGGGATATTTTAGTAACAAGAAAAATAAAAGCCCTTTGTAAGTTTGTGCGTCACATTGAAAGGCTTCTCCAAGTAAAGTGGCGGCTAGACTTATAGAGGATCCAAAAAAAGTAAAAAAAAAAAAAAAAACACACAAAAATAATACCGGGAGGTAGCAATTTTGTTATGGAGTGGCTATCACCGTAGCTTGCGATGGTTGGGGTAAGTTAAATTAAAGTAAGTGGGATTATGCCTACTGGGGACACCCACTATAATAAAAAACGCGCTGAGACCCTACCTCTTGGGTGGTGTGGAAACTTGGGTCATAGTCTTGTCTGGGAATGCAAGGACAAGCGTTACGACTCATGCATAGGCCTTCTTGGAAGGAGGCACAATACTCCCCCGTGACTCTCAAGGTCAACTGAGAGTATAAAAGGACTCGTATTTCCACTTTTCTTATCAGTCTATCAAGGCATCTTTTGTCGAACGTTTCAACGCTGCTACTCCGATGAATTATATTACTGTCAAGGTTGGAGATTTGTCATCCAACATCCAGTATCCAGTCAAAAGTATTACACGCATAAGTACGAAATACGGTGATACTCTCGTTGCGATACTGTTTGATCCGCATTTGGAGGAGGACATCAAGGTGTTTCTACCTAGAAGATACGTCGATACTTTGCATGAGGAAGAATCAATACCGAACAACTTGGTACTGATCAAAGAAGTTGGATCCACGTCTGCTGTACACATTTTCCAGGTACGTATGTTAACTTGAGAGAAAAGTAACAAAATTCTTTTGTTATGAGTTGTTTTCTTATGTGTGCTGTTATTGTTTCAGAAAGATGGAGCATTGCTGCAAGATGTTTAAGTGTTTCAAAACACCAGAAGATCAAGTACATGACTGCAGATACTGCAAAGCATTTGAAGAAAAAAGGAAAAGACGTTGCATCCCATTGATCTTCATACCGTGTATTTTGTTCGCAAGTTACATGGTCTACGATATTTACTATAAACACCTAGAGTAAATCTCTATGGAAAGGTGGCAGGATGGCTACCAACGTAATGAGCGATGGTTGGGGCAAGTTACAATAAACAGCCGTTCTCACGGCTAGTGAGACTAGGCCTACTGGGGAAACTCACTATAATAAAAAACGCGCCGAGATCCTACCTCATAGGTGGTGTGGAAACTGGATCAGAGCACACGCTAGGACAGTAGTTACAAGTTTTGCCACCAGGTGTGCATTTGCACAGAGTGCAATCGACATTTGTTATAGTGTATGTATTAAATATTGTGTTTGTTATGGTGTATATTGCCACAGAGTAGCAATTCCCTGCGCATGCGTCACCCGCACACAGCTGATGCCGCCAGGTCCGCTGCGATCGACGTTGCCGCTAGGAGCGCTGCGATCGGGTCAGCCATAATGCATTTGTTATAGTGTATATATGAAATAAAGTATTTGTTATAGTGTATATATGATTAGAGTAACAATGCGTATGCGCGCCCGACCAGCAGACGACGCGTTAGCCATTTATTATAGTGTATTTTATATAGTATAAAGGCCGCCATCTTGGATGAGGGAATTTTTGGAAGGAATTTTCCCGCGGGGTGTGAGTTGGCGCGGGAGGGAAAAGACGCCATATTGGACCAAAAAAGTTCATTTTATATAGTATAACATGGAAAAAGTTAGGTTAAGAGTGTATTTTATATAGTATAACATGGAAAAAGTTAGTGTATTTTATATAGTATAACCAGGTTAACAGTGCATTTTATATAGTATAACATGGAAAAAGAGTGTATTTTATATAGTATAACAAGGTTAACAGTGCATTTTATATAGTACAAAAAGGGAATTTGAGGGAAATTTGGGAATTTGAGGGAAATTTGAGGTTAGGAAAAGTGAGGTTAGGAAATTTGGCGGGAAACATGGGCTCCGCCATCTTGGAAAAGTCACGTGACTTCCCCCACCCTCGACTCACCATTTGGCGAAAACTCACCATCGGGCGTTTTTAATGCCCATAACATATCTACTACTTATTAATATTTTACAATATACTAGATTAATAATTACATTTCAGGTTCCATACAAAGCCTGCTGAGCTATACAAATATTTAAACATACAAACAAAAATTGCAACAATGATTCGTAATTAACAAAATACATGCTTTTTGATATAATAATTATACATTTTTATAGAAATACAAAAATCATCCATTAACTTATGTACACACACAATAAGAAAGATAATTTACCATGACTATTCTTAATTCTAAACTTTTATAGTAATATATATGCACATAATATCCACCCTACATTAATATCAGTAATATGAAAATTCTATATTCAGTAATTCTATACAAAGGCTACTATACACATTTTAATCCAACAACAAAATTGTGACAGTAATTACTATTGAACTAAATACCTACATTTGGTAAAATAGAATGCAACAAAATATTTATTATAAACAACAAAAAATTTGAAAACAATCAAATATATATGCACAAAACAAAATGTATTGTCAAAGCTCCTGGTAAATGCACTAGTACAGTTAAATATTACAGCCTTTTGGTCAGAAAAAAATGAAATCTTTTACCCTAGTGAAAAGAGTGAATTAATTTGTAAACACATTATCTAAACATACTGTCCCTCGAGTAGGTAGGAAATTTGTATTCTTCAAGTTAAACTGTCTTAACAAATTTTTTAGTGCTCTTACAGTATACTTGTCAGCTGTCATATCAAACTCAGTCTTTAATGTAAACAGAAACCCCATCTCTTATGTGTTGTTTCCTCATGAAGCTACTGATTAAAGTGAACTTTTCAATAGAAGCAAACGGGACCTCATATTCAGTACACCAATGTTCACTCAAACAAATGATGTCACAACAGTTTTCTAAAGCAAAGTCTCTCAGAGATAGTTCCTTGTGTTTAATGCCCCGAACTTAAATAACATATTTTGTAAATTATGGTTCTTATTAGTAGACAGAGCTAAATCAGTGCTGCTGAGATTAGGCCTATTTTGACTTAAGAGTTGATTTGAGATGATGATACCCTCATCATTTTATTAGGCCTAGTTGCTTACATCTTGTAAGTGTTCATACAACTGTATAGCACCATGAAAATAACTAGTACTAAACAGTGTTCAACCCAGCATTTGAGGATTAGCAATCTATTTGTTTTAATATCATTAGGCTATGTAGATAATTATATAAAATACAGTCCTTCAGCAGTTTTATTATTGCTTGGTAGCACTGTAGTAAAGTCTACCTGATTATTTTATGGTAAACTTTTGTTATTTAATACAAAATAATAATTATTTCTTCATCAAATACACAATACTTACAAATTATCACTTTATTTTAACACCAAATCCTACTTTTAGACACAGAAAATAAACTTTTTAAGTAAATTCAATATATTTTTAGTAGGGTGCTTATATCATAATGAATAAGCATTCAGAATGCTTATTTTTTATTGATGTGTATATTGTATTTTTCATATTGAAAAAATAAAACCAAAACTAACTGTACATACTTGTAAATTATATGAAATTTACATTGCGCTTAAGACACAACAAAGTAAATTTCCACCTGCGCAAGAGGCCACTAAAACAATAACTTGAACTAAGTGTGATCGAATATTTATTCTTCAGCCAGCACCAGCTAGCGGACGACGCTCCAATGCTGGACCACACAATATCTCACAATTAAATCAGCTGTTCCAAATAACAGAATGAGGCGGAATGTGCGCGCATCTTCCCCCACCAGCAACTTCGCCAGCTCAATTTTATTTATTTGGTAGGACTCCTAACGTCTAGTCCACTCTCACTATTCCTACGTCCAGCATAATCTGAATCTGATCTGGATCTGATAAGTGAGTGATTTCATTTGAAGATGATTTAATAAGAATAAATAAGGATATTTTATTGCAATCAACAATACATGTTATAGCAAACGTCTTAAATCAATAATAAAATGACCCAAAACTACAACACCATGCAAGATGCAGTATTAGTCTCATTATTACTAAAAGAGATAATTAAAAATCTACTAACACACTCTGAAGATAGCTAAAAAAACTCACTAATGGAGTACAGTGGATAGGTCAATAACAATCTTTTCAATTTACTTTTAAATATTGAATTTTGCATATGATGGACCGAGTAGGGCAGCTTATTAAAAAGCTTCATGCACAGTCTGTCAGAATTAATTTGACATTTCTTTAGTCTTGTAAAAGGTATGTCAATCATTTGTTTGTGACGTGTGTTGTATTGATGTACATCACTCCTGCAATCAATATACCCCAATGAGAGCTTTAACTTATACAGAGATACAGCCTCTAATAACAGGCCTGCAACTGACTCCTTTTTGACAATATCCTACATCACTTTAGATTTTTATGGAGTTATCAATAGCATTACCATTATTCTTAATTCTAGTTCCCTTAACTAAACATAATAAAGCTTTTTTTAAATCCTATACGGTTTCTTTAAATTATTATAACCAAAACTTAAAGAGTAACCATAAAAACATTCACACTTAGCCTTTATAGCCTTTAATATGTCAATTTCCTTACTTTTAACTCTAGTTGGTTTGGGTTTGGTTAGTTTCTCTGTTACCTGTTTGAAAGGAAAAGCTCTACCACACAAAACTATTAGCTGAGACATAAAAAAGTTAACTTTTCCATAAAGATTGTCAAGAGATTTCTACATAAGATTCCAATTAATCTGTGATAGCTTTTGAAAAGTTGAGGAGCTACAATGCCCTTAAAACTTGAGTTTGCCAGTTCAATTTTTTTGTTGACAATCGAAGAATCCATTAAATCATGGCGCTGAGGCACATTTACAAAAATTACATTGGTGTTTTCCAATTTTTCCATCGCAGACTCTAAGGAAGAAGCAGCTTGCATGGATTCATTTGAGTATACGTCTGGCTCCTCCTATTATGACCACTGTGTCTTTCGAGGATAACTTTTCTTCTCCAGAATAGACTCTGTCTTCTAATTGAACAACGCTCCTGGTTTTGGCACTGGGCTTGACCTGCCCTTCTATATCAGATTTCCAATTCAAATTTTCTTTTATTATCCTGAATTAACCACGTCCAAAACTATCAGAGAATAGTTTAACACGATGCTGCCCCTTAGACATAGGTTTAGTGCGTTTTAGCATTGATTTTATACACAAATATATTGCCCATCCAATGTTAAATTTTGAGTCTCAAAATATCAGCTGTTTTTGTGGTCCATTGTGGAGCGCTAGTGTAGTCCCATGTAAATGTAATGCAGTTTAAACCAGCTGTGGTTGCGGGCCACACAAACTAACAAAATTACTGGCACAAATATTCCTATTGGATGGTTTATCTATCTAGGTTTATATAATCAATGGTTTTAGTATCTCTAGGCTTCTTAACTCCATAGGCCTATGACTATGAGCCTCTTCCACAGAACGGCTAATATCTTCACTCTCATTTATGCCTTCATCAAGTACACTGAAACTGTTTGTTAAGAGAGGATAATCAACAATGCTGTAGCCGCAAACTTTCTTAGAGGAACAGATTCCCATCTACGATTTCAAGAGGGTTGCATGTCATCTACAGGCCCACATTTTAGGTTATGTAGTACTGTACGTTGGTTGGCTACAATACCAGTTTGAGTGGTATTTCTGTTATTGCTGCTTTGTCCATATTGTTTTTGCTGTTGAACTTACATAACCTCCGCCATCGTTGGTGTCAAACAAACAACAAACTAAAAGCTAGCATGCTCTGGAGCTGATTTAAGAAAAAGCTAGCAGTTGCTAGCTTTAGAACTAAGAAGTTTGTCTTTATTCACTCAGTTTAGTAAGCAATTGCTAGGTTTCCGGAAAAACCTAGCTACTCCTATCCCCAAGCAAATGCTAGCGTTTTATTCACTTAAAACCAAGCAGTTGCTTAGAAATTTTGAAGACCTAGTAAGTACTAGGATTTACTCACTTCACCCATTGCCTCTTGTGCGTACGAAACATGCATTGAAGCAATAGTTTTGTACGTGAGGTTAATGCACTAAAATGTAGTTTATTGCAGTGTAGGCCAATGGAAGTTTAGTGTTTATTTGCAGCATAATAGCAAATAGCATAGACATTCTATTATACCAGAAGGTCTATGATAATAGTATCTTTAAATGTGAAAAATAACAATGCTATTAGATTATTTTTTTATAATTAACGTAATAATTAAGGATATAATTATTCTTATTTTGAATTTTTTAATTCAACCCCACATACCACAACTTATTTCGAGTAGATAAATGTATTTAATTTGTACATTCGGTAGACTATTTTAAATAGTGACAACAACACATGAGTGTATTTTTGGTCATGACAAGAGTTAGTACATACGTTTAAAATAAACAAATCATTTACAATTCGATATATCGGTTACCCGATATTGATAATTTTCTTTCCATATGTAGACTTAAATTTAACCATGCAAATGTAAATAGCAGACGTTTCCTATCACACAGCTTGGTTTGACTTGGTCTCGTACTCGATAGATGAAGTCAATACCACCAAGTTCGAGTCCACACATTACGTTTGACTGTATGCTATAGCATTGTACCCGTCCAGGTCCACTCATTCTGACTCGAGTCTGGTGTGAACTGACTCAAGAACATACGAGTACTTGCTGGACTCGAGTCCAGTGAGTATTTTGTACTCGCCTCGTCTCATCACTATCTCCTTTTATTGGGAAAGCCTGAAAGATGGCTGGCGAGAAGACAGCTCTCAAATTTTCCACCTCCACAGATCCGATATATTTTAGAATCCCAGTCTTCCGACTTTATAACAAGCTAACATAAATTAAACAAAGTATATTACTAACACTATTGATGCTATAAATTTATAGTATGTCACTTATACAACTAATTAGGTGTCATGATTGATTCGAAATTTGAATTTGGCTCCCATATTAGCAACATCTGTTCTAGAGCCTCCAGATCCTTGAGATTTATCTTACGGACTGTTAAACATGGGATGAGGGCCGAAGTAGCATTACTAATGATTAAACACTTGATCTTCCACTGCTCGATTTCTTTTCTGTGGTCTGGCGACCCATCCAACTTCAACACATCAACCAACTCCAATCGGTGCAGAGACGCTTTGTAAGATTCCTTGGCTGGCGTGCTGGATTCCGCTAAATTGATATCCCAGTTGACGAGATGTCAGTGACACGTGGACTTCAGAGTCTGGAGTGTAGACGTCATGTCTCAGATTTCTCCTTTCTGCACCAGCTTATAAACAATCGAATTGACTGCCCTGGTCTGCTGGAAAGAATTCTATTCCATGTACCAACAAGAAAAAGACAGGAGCGTTTGTTTGAGTCTAGTCACGCTGCCAGAAACTATCTGCGGCACAGCCCTATTCCGAGGCTCATGCGACTCGGAAACCAGATCTGTCCTTCAGTTTTCTTCTCCTCCAGTCTCCAAGTTATTAAGCGTGCCGCTGCAGAAACCTGCAAGCAGAGTTAATCTAGATAGGTCTCAATGTTACAATTTATCATGTTTATTGTTATTATATATTTTCCAGTTTATATTGTTATTATTTTTGTTGCTATATTCTAGATTATTTTTGTTATATAGTTGGTAGTTTGGATCATTACTATATTATATTGTTGCATTTTATAGTTTATAAATTATTTCCATTGTTGGTTAGAAAATTATTACTGCGTTGTTGGCTGGATCAATGTTACACTTATTATACTGCGTATTAGTATGTCAACTGCTTCTATGAACTTACTTGTACTGTTAATTACTTTCTGTTATGTTTCTAGTTATTACCTTTCTTGTTATGTTAACTTAGTTTTAATATTTATTAATTTTATTATATATATATATATATATATATATATATATATATATATATATATATATATATATATATATATATATAAAGTTAAAATTAGGGCTACTTACGTATTTTAGGATGTAATAAAATTAAACTGAGTACCCTTATATTTATTTTTATTAAAAACTCATGAGTTTTTAATAAAAATAAATATAAGGGTACTCAGTTTAATTTTATTACATCCTAAAATATATATATATATATATATATATATATATATATATATATATATATACATATATATGTTGTTATTTATTTATTTAAATTCCCACGGTATAACCATTTTGCAAATTACATTACTTAAGATGACTAACAGTAGCAAATGCTCATAAAAATAATACTGTGAGAAAAATTTAATTCAACAACTAACCATGCGTATGACATAATAAATGAACAGGCATAACAAAGATATAACTAAAACAATGTGAAACATAACAAAAGTGGTATCAATAACAATAGTGGAATAGTTAGTAATAATATAACAAGTAATAAAAAAATAATAATGCAACAACGACAACAATAATAGTGATAACAATAATAGACTAACTCAACAAAGATAAAAATGGAATAATGGAGTAACTATTAATATAATACTGTGTAGGACTCGACAATCTCACTCTGACTCAAATGTCTCCAGCCTCACTGTCAACACAGCACGTCTCAAAGGTCCCAGTCGATTGCAGAAAAAGTCAACTCCACTGCAAACCTCGTTGCCAAGCCGAAGTATTCTTGGGACAGAGCTGAACTGCAGATTGTTGTGGTTTAAGTTGCTCAGCTAGAATAGGCGGCGCGAATTTGTGGCAGAAGGGAGGAGAAATGCAATTCGCTCCAAGAGAGAGGGCAGAGTACCACAAAGTTGAGAATCTTGTAAAGAAAGACATCTGCAGCCTCCCTTCTAACGACCAGTGGATGTAGCCGGAGCAAGTTCAGATGCCTATCAGGCTCTCTCCAGACCAAATACCTATGGGATTTATTTTGCATGGACTGCAGTCTGTCAATGAGGCCCAGTTGGTAAGGGGACCAAACAACTGAAGCAATTCGAGCAGCTGGAGGACAAGGGACTTGTAGAGGAGTACAGGAGCATTAGAGCTAAGCCCGTGACTAGCAGTTCTCATAATCAGCCCCATCATACTAGACGCTCGGTAACATAATTGGTCAATATGGAGGATGTATCCAAAGGATGAGTCGAGAACTATTCCAAGATCTTTAATGGACGTACAATCATCAAGAAGCTTGTCATCAAGGGAGTAGTTAAAACCAATTGTGGAGGTGGTTCTCTTGAATGCCATTAGCTTGGTCTTGCTGGCATTAATGGACATCCTGTTGCACTGACACCATTTCGATACACAGTTAAAAGCTTGCTGAAGATTTTCGCAGACTGCGCCGGAGGATACTTCAAGAAAAAGTTTTATGTCGTCAGCAAACAGTAAGAAAGGAACTTTCTTAATGTCATTAATTAATATAGAAAACAAAATATATCGCAGTTTTGTTATGTTACCTATTTTTGTCTGTTTTTTTATGATTGCTACTCTTGTTAGTTATTAATTTCTTACATTGCCTTTGCTATTTAACTTAACGCTAGCCATCTAAAATTATTTTTGCATGTAAATTGGTGTAATACTGTACCGGGTCTTTGACCGGTACATTATTTTTTTTTCTCGTCGTTGTCTGCCAGGCTGCCTGAGATTCGCTTTTGCCTGCGATTCGCGTAACTTGGTGGCTGTTGGCTCAGTTCCGTTTCGTTCCGTGTTCCAGCAGCTTCGGTCAGGTTGGCCGGTCTGTTGAGTTGTCTTGTGCTGCCTGCAGAAATAGACATGTACGGCTAGACACACTAAAACGTAAGTGTTCATTTTGTAAGTTTTAATATCTAATCACCCTTTTGGTGAAAATACTTTTGTTTCACTGAAAATATTAATCGGGCTTAGTTGTGTTTTCAGGGTTTTGTTAAATTTGTATTTTCTTTGTCTAGTTTTGTTAACCTAGGTTTGAGCCATGTGCTCCAGGTTACTTTTTACCGTTAATTACCGTTAATGCTTTTTAGATCTGCCTTTATTGTCAATAGTAGTTCTGTATAATGTTTTGTTGAGCCTTTTTACAGTTGTAGTTACCGATTTACCATATTTTTTGTTCTTTGCCAATAACCTAGCCTTCTGTGTAATTTGATTTTCATGTTATAACCTATTGCTCATGTATCCATAGCCTAGTTTTCAGTTTGTCATTTTTAGTTCCATATACGTAATTACGTCTTTTATAATTTGTTAAATTTGTAAATTGATTTTAAATGTGAGTTTGCCAACATAATCATTCATAGCCTAAAGTTAATCTTTCACTGTCTTGTTTGCTCTTCATGTTCAGTTTTGCGAAATCATGCACCCTTAGGTTTAGTGGTTATGTGTAATATTTTTGTTGTTGTGGCTGGACTGTTTTTTAATGTGCTGTGTGTTGTGCCTTGCAGTCCAGGGTCCTTGAGTAGGACGTTTCACCCTCAGCCTGCCGTCCGGGGATTGCCGACCATCCTGCACTGCTAGCCTGGCCTGAGGACCATGTTGGAGCCTGGAGGCGCCCCGCTACCCGCTCTACATCTTTGTGGTATAAGTCTCCTGTCCTCAGGTCAGTGTATTCCATCTTGTTTTCCCGGCGGCTGAGCTGGGGGTTGCTAATGTGAAATATAAAAAAAAGAAGAAAAAAAATGTTTGTGGACATATTTATGTGGACTAGGCCTAGAACTGGACAGTGATTTGATGAAACAGCCATGGGGACTTATATTTTTTTTTTTTTTTATTAAAAGAAAAAAAAGAAAAGCTTTAAAATACACAAAGATTTTTTTTGGATGTTAATATTTATTATATTTATTGTTATTTAGTTTAATTAGTTTATTTGGTTGTTATATTTTGTAGAGTTTATATTTGTTAGGTCCCTATGGTTAAGTTCTGTTATTATTTATTTATATGTTTAGGCCTAGTGATTGTTATTTATATTTTCTGTTCTTTGTATTATGGAGGTCGTGAAGTGACTTTTTACTAAAACGGTACCGTGTTATATTTTTTTTTAAATAGTTTAATTTTTAATCTCACCAAAAGGGGATTGTTGTTCTTTGAATTAACTTCTAATTCGGAGCTGCCCAGGGATTCCGGCTTACTCCCTGGCCCGGTGGAATTATGGGATTTGGGCTAAATTGCCGGTTTAATTGTTGTTTGCCAGAAGTTTTCTAAATTTTTACTTTTTTGGGGCTTAAAATTTGCTTACGTTTGGGGTGTCTCTGGCTAGGCTGCAGATAGGCCATACAGTTTGTTAATTGTTAAATTTTGGTATTTGGAGTTTGTGGTATTTATAGCGTTTGTTATCTTGTTAATTTTAGGGTTTATTATTATTTATTTAAGTGCGATTTTATGTTGTGGCCTTCTGCCTATTGATATTGTGGCCTTCTGCCTGTCAGTTTTTGATTATTTGTTTGTTTGCTGGTAATAAATTTAGTTTTGCTCAGCTGCCGAGTTTTATTTTGACCCTCCAACTGCCACCCGTGATCCCCTCGCTCGACTTGTTTTGAGCCATCCCCCGGTTTGCACGCTTACCAGCTCTGGTGGGGGGATGGGTCTCAATTGGTAGCAGAGCGTGGTTGCCTAAAAAAAAAATATATATATATATATATATATATATATATATATATATATTCTCTCTTGGTTGTTGACGGTGGGTGTTTGCCAGTTAGTAGGCCATGGTTGGCCGACCTACCGTCAAGGTGTCTTGGTATTGTAAAAAAAAAAAAAGGAAACAAATAAATAATTATTTAAAAGAAAAACAATTAAAAAACCAAATAAATTATTCAACTTATAAAAAAAAAAACTAGGCAATCTGCTTGGTTACTGTTTTGAATGGGTTTCATGGGTGGATTGGAGTGGTCGGCAGTGGCTCGGTAGGCTGAGGGTTTTAGTTCCTCTTGGACCCTGGAGTTGTCGTTTTTTTGTGTATATTGTTGAGAATTGTTGCGTTAGAGATGGCCTATCTGCAGAATGTTGCGCTCCTAGTCAAGGAGGAGTTGATATTTGAGTTGAGGTCGCGGGGTGTGACTCCGGAGGGTGATGTTCTGAATCTCCGGAGGTTGCTGCGGGAGCAGTTGTCCGCGGGTACGGCGGTGGATTGGTCTGATCCACTGGAGGTTAGTGAGGAGTTATTGGTTTGTAAACGTAAGGTGGAAGATTGGGAAGGGGTTTTGGAAGATCTGCAGTTTGAACCTCCAGTGGGTCGTGACCGGGCCTGCCGCCTTGCACGTTTGGGGCATCTGCTTGCCCGTTTAAGGCTGGTCAACCGGGCACCGGGGTTGGAACCGTCGGATAGGGCGTGGATCTTGGAGAGTGTGTCTAGGCTGGATGAGATTTTTCAGTCACTCTCCGGTTCCACGACTCCTACGGGTCTGGGTCAGCGGCCTATTTTCGCACTGTCGCCTAACGTGTCGAGGCCGCAGGCTGAGACACCGGCTCTCACTGTGCCTGAGGTTCCTTCTGAGCCTGCAGGCGTTTCTGTTGAGGTTGCTTGTGGTTCGGCTCCAGCTGCCGTTCCTTCTGCTGCTTTGTGTTCACCTGCTCTTCTGCAGCTGAGCTACCACAAGCTACCTAACCCTCTCACGCCCATGATCCAGAATCTCCCTGTGATCGATGGGATGGATCCTGAGGAGCTTCTTAAGTTTCTGGTGGCCTTTCTCAGACTTAGTGAGATGCCCGGCATGCAGGCTGGGGACTTGCTTCGTCTGATTTTTCCTTATTGCAGAGGTCCCGTTGGGGAGTTGCTGAGTTCTGTCTTGGCCAGTGATGCCTCGGTGGACTCGTTCCATCGAGAGTTGCTGTCATCGTTTCTTCCCATTCGACTCAGGGAGAGGATGGTCATGGACAGATTTTATCGGTCGCAGGGTAGGGGCGAGTCTCTGGCAGCCTATGTCTCTTCAGTCAAGGAAGCTCGTCAAGCGTTGCGCCTCACACTTTCGGAAGCTGACACCGTTCGTGTCATCCTGGATGGCATTTCGCCTGAAGAACGGTGTAGGCTAGTTTTTGCTGGTGTTCCTTCGACTTTTCGGGAGCTGCATCAGCTGTGCATTGTTTCGCGCGGCGTGCAGTTCTCAGACCAGCAAGGGAGGGATTCTGAGAGTCATCGTGCTCTCCCCACCCGTCGACTGGCTATGTCTTTAGGTGTGAGTCAGCCAGTGGAGGGTCGTGGTTCTCGGCCTCCGGTTGTGTGTTTTGCTTGTGGCCAACCTGGTCACATTCGACGTGACTGTCCACGTGCTCGAGGTCATGGGGCGGGAAACGCTCAGCGCGGGGGGTTGCCTCCACAGTAGCTCCCCGCGTTGTTGCGACTGACCGTGGCCATTTGCCTCTGACACGTGCCCATAGCAGGAGTGTCGGGGATTTTTCGGGCCTTGCTGGCATGGCTTCCCTGGGACTTAGTGCGGTCACCTCGGTGTGTCCTGGCGTTTTTGTATCTTGGTGGTACGGTGTGTCGAGCCCTTCTTGATTCTGGTTCGGCATGCAGTATCATCAGCCTTTCTCTTTTTTAGTCCCTTGACGCCTTAGGACTTGTCAGGCACACCGAGCCTTCTTCTATTACGTGCTGGACGGCATCCCAAACTCCTCTACCCATACTTCTAAAGGCGTCATTACATTTTAAGATTGAAGGATTTTCCTGGAGGTGGGGTTTTCTTGTTGCCAAGGACCTGGCGGTTTCTTGTATCCTAGGGGCAGACTTTATTTCTAAGAGTGGTATGGTGCTTGACCTCCAGAAGCGCCAGATGTTTTTCAAGTTTAATCGGCGAGTTTTGGTGCCTCTAGTAGGTGATTCTGACTGCCCTCCTGCAGTCAGAGAGGTGGGTTGTGAGCCCGAACAACCCAAGGTGGATCCGGTTGGTCATCTCCCCCCTGAGCAGGCGGAGGCCATTAGGAGGCTGTGTTTGCGGTTTCCTGATGTGCTTACGGCTGAGCTTGGGGTCACTTCTCTTCTGGAGTATGAGATCCACCTCACCGATTCTCAGCCAGTTAGAAGTCATCCGTACAAACTTGCTCCCCCAAAGATGGAGGTTATGAGGGCTATGATTGAAGATCTTCTGAGCAAGGGTGTGATTGAACCGTCTCGTTCTGCTTATGCCAGTCCAGCTTTTCTTGTGCCCAAGCCTAATGGTAAGTCTAGGCTTGTGATGGATTATCGGAGGCTCAACGCTAAGGTCGCTATTGACTCGGTACCTCTGCCTGATTTGCATTCTGCGTTTGATTGGTTCGGTAAGGCTAAGTTTTTCAGTGTGTTTGATTTGAACCAGGCCTACCATCAGATTCCATTGAAGAAGGAATCACGGCCTATGACTAGCTTCTGTGTTCCCTGGAATCTTTACCAGTTCACTAGGGTTCCTATGGGTCTTGCTGTGGGTGCCCAGACTCTTACTCGTCTGCTTGATTCCATCTTCCATGATGTGAAGTTCAAGTTTGTTTTCAATTACCTGGACGATCTTCTTGTCTACAGTGATACTTTCGGGGAACACATGCAACATCTGGAGGAAGTTCTTAGTCGCCTCAAATCAGCTGGCCTTACCGTCAATCCAGAGAAAGTCACTTTTGCTCGTCCTGAGATTTCTTTTCTGGGTCATCTTATCTCTTCTCGAGGCGTCTGCATTGATCCTGCGAGGACCCAGGGCATTCGGGATTTTCCTCCTCCCAGAGATGCCAAGGGGATTGCCCGTTTTGTGGGGATGGTGAATTTTTACCGTCGCTTCATCCCTAACGTGGCCGAGCTTGCTGCCCCGTTGAACGAGCTGCGAAAGAAAGGTGTCCCTTTTGTGTGGGGCCAAGCTCAGCAGACTGCCTTTGATGCTCTCAAGGAGGCTATCATGCAACCTCCTGTCCTGCGTATGCCTGATTTCAGCAGAGAATTTATTCTTCAGACTGATGCCTCCTCCTCCGCCATTGCTGCTGTTCTTTCTCAGGAGTTTGATGGGGTCAGGCAGCCCATCGCTTTTGCTTCGAGGACGTTGTCTCACCAGGAACAGAAAGCTTCTTCCATCTATGAGTTAGAGTGTCTGGCTGTTGTCTTTGGTACGGACAAGTTTCGGCGGTTCTTGGAACACGCTGAGTTCTTGCTGGAGACGGACAATCAGGCACTGTCTTGGCTTCTTGCCCATCCCCGACAGCTCGGGAAAATTGGTCGCTGGGTGGTCAAAATTTCTGCTTTTAAGTTCCGAGTCCAACATCTTAGGGGTACCCAGAATGTCATCGCGGATGCTCTTTCCCGCATGTACCACGAACCCAGTGATCCACCGACTGAGGCTGTTGCTCAGTGTGGTGCTGTTCTTCTGGATTTTCCTCTGGCTTTTGACGACCTACTGTCCCATCAGCAGAAAGATCCTGAGCTGTCAGGCATCTTAGGTGAGCTTCAAGAGGGAGGTGCCCACCCTCCCTATTTTCTGTCCAAAGGGGTACTCTGTTGCCGTCCTCGACAGAGGGGTGAACCCCGTGTAGTGCTGCCTAGTCATCTAGTACCAATGGTCTTTCAATATTATCACTCTTCTCTTGTGGGCGGTCATCTTGGCATTCATAAGACCATCGCTAAGATTCGTAGGTACTTCATCTGGAAGGGCATGGACCGGGATGTTGCGGGCTTGTCACCTGTGCTCTCTCAGCAAGCCTAGTCAGAATGCAAGGTTAGGGTTGTTATCTTCTGAGGTGGCCGAGCGTCCTTTTGAGAAGGTGTTCATCGACTACGTGGGTCCTTTTCCCCGTAGCAAGTCAGGTAGCTCCTACCTACTTGTTTGTGTGGATGCTTTCTCGAAGTTCGTTTGGCTTTTCCCACTTCGGAGTGCCACGGCTAAGCTCACCATCCGTGCTCTCCAGTCCCAACTCTTCCAGCACTTTGGTGTGCCTTCCACTCTTGTGTCCGACAACGGTAGCCAGTTTACCTCACACGAGTTTCGTTGGTTCTGTTTTGGCAATGGTATCAGGCATGTGACTACCTCTCCTTATTACCCACAGCCTTCTCATGCAGAGCGGTTCAACCGCAATCTTCGGTCTGCCCTTATTACCTTCCATGCTGAGAAGCAGAACACCTGGGATGAGAGTCTCTCTTGGCTCCAGCTTGCTTTTAATTCTTCCAAGCATGAGAGTCACAATGCCACTCCCTTCGAGATTCTACATGGCTACCCTCCTAACAACCCTTTGTCCAACTTGTGGAGGCTAGAGGATCTTCTACCTACGCCAGGTGCCACTGACGTAGTGTCCACGTGGCGGGCTGCTCGGCGCAACCTGCTACGTGCTAGAGAGAGAGTAAGGAGGAGGTATGATAAGGGTCGCACTCCTAACCCTTTTCAGGTTGGAGATCTGGTTCTTTGTCAGGCTCACCCGGTCAGTTCGGCCGCGGAACGAAGAGCTGCAAAGTTGTGCTATCGGTGGTCTGGTCCCCACCGCATCGACAGGTTTTTGTCACCAGTGACTGCTCTGCTGGTTGATCCCCAGTCAGGCAGGGTGTTTAGGAAAGCCCATGTGTCCCAGCTTAAGGCTTTCCGGGGAACGGTTGGTCCAGGAGTTAATGTTCCTGGGGGTTTCTTGGGGCAAAGAGATTGATCACCTCTGCGCCCTAGGTGGCTGTTCTGAGAGAGTCTCTTTTTCTCTCTTTTCTTGTCGGGCCCGACAGTCAGGGTAGTTTGCTCCCTGTTCGAGGGGTTTCCCCTCTTAGTTTCTCTTGGACGTCCTTGGAACACCACTCTTCGGAGGTCTTCTTCGTCTTCTGTTTGGTTCCCTGAGGTACCGAGTTTTCTCCACTGCCTGGGTGTGTTGAGGTTTGCAGAGGGAGGTTGTACCGGGTCTTTCACCGGTACATTATTTTTTTTTTCTCGTCGTTGTCTGCCAGGCTGCCTGAGATTCGCTTTTGCCTGCGATTCGCGTAACTTGGTGGCTGTTGGCTCAGTTCCGTTTCGTTCCGTGTTCCAGCAGCTTCGGTCAGGTTGGCCGGTCTGTTGAGTTGTCTTGTGCTGCCTGCAGAAATAGACATGTACGGCTAGACACACTAAAACGTAAGTGTTCATTTTGTAAGTTTTAATATCTAATCACCCTTTTGGTGGAAATACTTTTGTTTCATTGAAAATATTAATCGGGCTTAGTTGTGTTTTCAGGGTATTGTTAAATTTGTATTTTCTTTGTCTAGTTTTGTTAACCTAGGTTTGAGCCATGTGCTCCAGGTTACTTTTTACCGTTAATTACCGTTAATGCTTTTTAGATCTGCCTTTATTGTCAATAGTAGTTCTGTATAATGTTTTGTTGAGCCTTTTTACAGTTGTAGTTACCGATTTACCATATTTTTTGTTCTTTGCCAATAACCTAGCCTTCTGTGTAATTTGATTTTCATGTTATAACCTATTGCTCATGTATCCATAGCCTAGTTTTCAGTTTGTCATTTTTAGTTCCATATACGTAATTACGTCTTTTATAATTTGTTAAATTTGTAAATTGATTTTAAATCTGAGTTTGCCAACATAATCATTCATAGCCTAAAGTTAATCTTTCACTGTCTTGTTTGCTCTTCATGTTCAGTTTTGCGAAATCATGCACCCTTAGGTTTAGTGGTTATGTGTAATATTTTTGTTGTTGTGGCTGGACTGTTTTTTAATGTGCTGTGTGTTGTGCCTTGCAGTCCAGGGTCCTTGAGTAGGACGTTTCACCCTCAGCCTGCCGTCCGGGGATTGCCGACCATCCTGCACTGCTAGCCTGGCCTGAGGACCATGTTGGAGCCTGGAGGCGCCCCGCTACCCGCTCTACATCTTTGTGGTATAAGTCTCCTGTCCTCAGGTCAGTGTATTCCATCTTGTTTTCCCGGCGGCTGAGCTGGGGGTTGCTAATGTGAAATATAAAAAAAAAGAAGAAAAAAAATGTTTGTGGACATATTTATGTGGACTAGGCCTAGAACTGGACAGTGATTTGATGAAACAGCCATGGGGACTTATATTTTTTTTTTTTATTAAAAGAAAAAAAGAAAAGCTTTAAAAATGTTTTTTTTTTTGGGGTTTTTTTTTTTTTGGGGGGGTTTTTTTATTTTTTGTTTATTGGGTTTAATTTTGGGGG
>JAQJVL010004455.1:0-44834 GCA_035578905.1 Stictocephala bisonia
AGCTCAAATATTCCTAACTAAGAGCCATTTATTAGTAGCTTGAGAAACTAAGGGCCCTACAGTTTTACGTGAAGTACTGGTTAGATTTTTCAACTAAAGTCTGGTCGCATACTTAGCTATCTTCCCTAAACAACAACCGACCACTGTCTACCGCCCAACATGGACACTTTGTACATAGGTTTATCTTGGCCCCTAAAGGCTCACTAAGAAAGGATTTTTATCTCCGACCTCATGACACTGTTCCACTGGCCTCCAAAATGCCAATGGTATTCTTATGAAGCTATATTAATCAATTTTTTTTTAATTAAATTAACAGCTGTTAAATAAAAACAAATTTAATAAAATATTTCTAGAATTGTGTAAAATATTAAATTATAAACAACATCAGCTGTTCTAAATTTGATATTATATTATTAAATAATTGTTTTAATCTGTAAGTATTTAGTCTGATTTACTTTAAGTAATTTTTTAATGTTCTTTAACTTGTTTTTAATTATTACTTATATTTTGATTGCAAGTATTAAAAACTGGAAGCCTACTGCACATTTCGATTATATAATCAAACTTAATTAATGAACGGTGAAGCGGGTGGGTACAGCTAGTATGAAATAAATAAGATATTGTGGTAACAATAGTAAAAATTAGGTTTCGCAGGCAAAAATAGGCTCATTTACATCGTGCCATGGCAGTTATGGTTAGGTCATGTTATTACATTATGGAATTGTACATACATCTTCTATTGGCTGAGTTGTGGCTTTAGACAGTCAAAATACGTCAATGCAAGTTCATTATACAATATAATAACATAACCTAACCATAACAACCACAGTATAACTCTCTCCGACATTTCGGTGATAGCACGTGGACTTTAAATCTTTTTATCGTTTTTCAACGTAAACAATGGATTTCCGACATTCAATTGTCATTGTTTTTTTTTTTTGTCATTGGTTTATGACAATGTTTATTTCCACAGCATACAGACCATTAGATTTGTATCAGTAACAGGTCTTTTTGAGCATCTTGAACCTGATCTCTTGTCCCATTTCTTGGGTCATAAAGACACTAACCCGCAATTCTGTTTTATTCACGCTATTTTAAGTTAGGTTACAAATAACTAGTAGACTCAGACAACCAATATGTGTGATCACTACCTTCCCAGCTCTGTTGGTCACTTTGAACTGAACTAGTTTAAATCATAATGAACGAACTTGTTCACTACGTCGACTAGTTAAATTGACTGTCATGGTGTACTACCTATTCTTAGGCGTATTGTTTAGTTCATAATTACGCGTACCAAACTGTTAACGTATGATTAAGAGTAAAATAAAACACAAGGAAGCGCACATTTTTTATTCATAACTTATAAAACTGTTTACTCTTGAAACTAAATTAAGATGTAAATCTCATATTTCGTGAAATTGACCCACCCGCCCACTCATACACATACAGTGGCATTGACCCACCTGCCCACCCATACACATACAGTGGCATTGACCCACCCGCCCACCCATACACGTACGGTGGTATTGTATTGTGTTTTATATCACTATACGTGTATTGGTGGGGGGGTGGGTCAATATCACTGTACGCGTATGGGTGGGCGGGTGGGTCAATGTCACTGTACGTGTATGGGTGGCGGGTGGGTCAATATCACTGTACGTGTATGAGTGGGCGGGTGGGTCAATATCACTGTACGTGTATGGGTGGGCGGGTGGGTCAATATCACTGTACGCGTATGGGTGGGCGGGTGGGTCAATATCACTGTACTTGTATGGGTGGGTGGGTGAGTCAGTATCACTGTATGTGTATGTGTGGGCGGGTGGGTCAATATCACTGTACGTGTATGAGTGGGCGGGTGGGTCAATATCACTGTACGTGTATGTGTGGGCGGTGGGTTAACCTATCTACTGAGTCTTAAGTCTCCTTATTTTATTTAGTTTGCTATAAATCCTTTACTAATAAAGGATTGTGGCGCGTAAACGATGTTATCACCTTCTGATATAAAGTGAAAGATTCCGATGACGAATCAACACCCTAAATTCTGCTTTAGAAAAAATATAGTATGTCAATCTGTATCATTATATCAATTGAAAATATGACAATGAAAGGTTTATTTCAATTGACATTATATCATTATAAAAATATGAAAGGAATTGAAATTGACTAAGAAATCGTAGACTTTTACCGAACACGATTATCGAATGCCCAATTTATTGGCACTCAATTGGTAGAGTAAGCCTTTGCTGACTTGAGCATGTACCTGCCAACCAATCACGTAAACTGTGTGGGGGTTGGTTCATAAATACGAATGGCGTCATCAACCCACGAAGCCTACGTCATATATCGCTTAATACCCCATTAGTCAGACTAGTGGCTCTGTATTGCGGTGAAATAATCACCACCCTTTATCACAAATGGGCTGTTGATTGCAGCCTACAACCATGTGAAAATGACAAATATTGTTGCATGATAACTGGAGTACTTAATAGTGTGTAAGTGATGAAATTAAAAAAAAAAAAAACGTAGGTTATTATGTGCTTTCTAGATGCCTCGCCAATCTTGACTTTTGTATCACCAGTGGTTATATTTTTATTTCATGAGGTGTTATAAAAAAATCGAAAGTTATACATTGTTTTAATGTTATTTTTCACTTTATATCCATTATTTTTCGTAAGTTATGATCTTTTTTAAAAAAGTTTATGTAGTTTCTTGTGGTGAATATGAATTTGAAAACTATTTTGGTCTACGACATTTATTTTTGAGATATTGTGGAAAATCAGGTATGGTAGCCGAATGCAAAATATTAATAAGAGCCAGGCACCCGAATTTATCAAAAGTATGAATTGTTATTGATGATAAAGCTGATTATGATAAGTTAAGTTACATTAGGTAAGGTAAGTAAATGTGTCTTTTCAGGCCGGAAGAATAATTTTGTTGAAGAAGTTAAACATTCATGTTCAGCATTAAAAAATAAGTAAAATAAAAAAATAAAGTTTTCAAATTTTCAATTTTAAAAAATCACAATTTCTTTACCTCAAATTTGTACCATACCGTAACATAAATTTTTTTTCGATTTCGGTAAAAATCGAGTTTTCTGCGGCTAAAATTAACCACCTCAAGAATTAGAAAATCATATTTTACAACTTTTAACAAGAAATTGTATTTTCAGAGGCTCTAGAAAGTGCATAGTTACCAATATATATTCATTAATTTCCATAATTCTAGTTTTATACAAATGCTGTTTCAATTGTCACGGCTTTTTAATATTACTAAAAAAAATTTGCTAATGGCTATTTAAACATTTATACATCAAATAAAGGCTACAGCAGGCAAAACGTACACTTATAGAATCGATAAATATTATGATACAAAATACATATTAAAAGTTGTAATATGTCAACATACAAAATGTAACAAATGGTATATTGTATTTAATTCATATTGAACAACCAATAATAATCTACTAAAATAACACTAAGATTTTAAAACAATAATGCTAGTACACCTACTCATGTTTACTTATAAGCTATGCTAGTATTTAATCCCTGTAAATATAATGGTTGCTGTAAACGTATATTTTTAAACAATAATGCTAGTACACCTACTCATATTTACTTATAAGATATGCTAGTATTTAATCCCTGTAAATATAATGGTTGCTGAAAACGTAAATTTTATGTACACATTATGTAAATTACGTACACAACGTGAGTTATGGTTGTTGAGTAATATGACCATAACTTACCATACTGCTCAACCATTGATGCATGGTGTTGTCTCGATAAATTTTATCCAGCATTTCTATAACTAATTCAGTTTGTTATACTCTATTGATATGACTGAGGCTGACGTAAATTACATTCACAATTGCTCTGTTGTGGTAATTCTCTTAATATGTGTGAACACTTTGTAAATTGTTATTTAATAAAGATAATTTTGCCATGCTTAATACAAATTTAATTTTTTAGCAATAATTTCGTTAAATAATTCCTTTATTTTGCAATATATTTTTTATTATTTATTTCATATTATTTTTTGTTTAGTCGTGCTTCATTTACATATAGAATATAATTGTTTACTAATTTAAAATATATATATATTATTGTCCTCCTAAGTTTGTACTTTTCAACAGATTACTTACTATTAGTTTTTATAAAAAATCAAAATAACAACTATAAAATTACTTCATAGAAAACTGCAATCATTAAATTTAAAAATGACATCTAAATAATGACAATAGTGGTTTGAATTGACTATAACAACCTCATAGTGTATTGTTATTTTCTAGTCAAATATTTCAATATTTGTATATATATATATATATAATATTATGTAACTGAATTATATATTTATATATGGAAAATACTTTTAGATATAATCCAAACTAAACAACGAAGTTCTTGAATTTAGCCGGGTACTTTCATTTTTTATCTGAGGTTAGTGAGAGTTTGTTTTAGTCACTCAGAAATTAATATATTAAAGAAGATCTGTTTGAATTATTAGATACTTACAGTTATTTCAAATTAAATTTTTTCTCTTTTTTCTTAATGTTATTTACTTTCAATGTTAAAGATTTTTCCATTAGTTTACTACGAAAATGTTTTGTATTTGTATGTTGAGTATGTGACTTCAATACCAGTATAATAAGGACATATAACTGCTGATTGGAAATAGAACAGACGATTTTATACAAATAAATACAAGATAAAATTAATAGATACAATATTTAATGTCACATAAATTGTTGAAGAATGGCATATATGTGTACAATAAATGTAAACATACAACAATTGATAGTTATGATTAATTTTTTTTTTTTACTTTCCCACTGAACAAATACGTATATTGTAAAACATTACAGTGTTACAGTAATACACATTTATTTAGGTTACAATTTTAAAATAAATAATATATTTTATTCAGTGATTGAATATTTTAAAGGTATAAAGAAGAGTAGAAGGCATTAGGATCGTTGTATTTGATCAACATTCCTGGCAATGTGATGAATATGTATATAGAAACTGTTGATTACGTGTATTCAACAAGTAAAGAGAGACGGGCAGTCTATTGATCAAATCAGTCGAGCGGAGCGCTAGTGTCGTTTAGCGGACAACTTGGCAACACTGGTACAGGTTGGACAACATCACAACACAGCTCAGTTGTAAACAACAGGAGTTACGGCCACATGGCCTGTACCTTCTTGTTATTGTTGTAAAACAGCACTGCTGGAATATATTACGATAAAGGGATTGAAATAACAAAGTATGCCAATAAATATAGTTTTTTTAACTATTTTTAATTGACAAAGTAATTGTATACATCTAGTAATAAAACAAGCTGATGGGGGCAATAAACTTTATCTTTATCCGTAAACAAATCTTAGTAAACTCTAAATCGAGTGTTACTTTCTTTAAACTCAAATGAACTATCAAGTACAAAAATAAAGCCTACTATTTATTTATTTATTATTTTTTTTTTCTGAAATAAAGACAACTATAAATATATGCATTTTAGTCTTACGTTGCGAAATATTTATTAGGATATAAATTAAAAAATGACTAACCCAATGTAAATAAATCTTACTTGTAGTTTTTAAATTTAAGGCATTTTCTAAGTTTACCTGATGTTTTGAACTACGATGCAAATTTAGTAACATGCAGATATGCATTTATTATGTTACAGAATGTATACTGTTGTATATTTTCTACATAATATATATGTTTTAAAAATATAGGTTTTTCCTCCATTTTCAAACCAGACCAAAGAAAATTTAACTTTTTAGTTTTAATATATAATATTTAATGTTTTAATTTGTATTCGTGAAAACCATTAAATTACAATTCCAAACCCGTTGCAAATATAATGATATAGTTTCTTTTATATATACTTAAAATTGATGTTTTCATATTTTGTTTGCTTTAAAAAGCATACGTTTTCTCTGAATTTTCCCATTATACTGTACAATGATAAATAAGAACATTTTCCCCTTTAGCCAGATTGCATGGCTTTAAAAATCATAACGTAAGGGAGGTCTTAGTCTTGTGAAAAGACCAAATATGTAAATGTTCTATAAAACCTCCAAAACCTCCTATGCTAGAAACCTGGATGAATTCTTACCCATGTAAAAACATAATCAATTCTAAGTTTAGAGATCTCAGGCCACAATTTGACATTTATTCTTGTACTACTTTTCAAACTGGTTCTAATATTTTTCATAGTATCAACTAATTAGAGGAATAAATAAGTTAAACAATAATGTAGCACGAATTTTTTTTTGATTACAAATTAGTCTTATTTATGCTATTTTACATGTAATAACTTATTCTTTATATATATATATATATATATATATATAATGCACAATGGTCAAATCACTTCACGAAATCTCCAGATATAATAAACATATTTAGATTAGATTTGAAGGAATGTTAGATTATGTATTATAGGAACCCATAAAGAAATGATTTCTCAAAATGTCATTCTTAAAGTGTAGAACCCCTCTCAACATTTTCGTTTTGTCCATTGGCATTATATTATCAATCTATTTAAAACTCTAATAAAAAAAACATTAACATGATTTAAAATCTTTACAATTTTTATTTTATCATAAAATGTTATGGACATTTCTTCTAACTCCTACATGATTACTCTAATTTATAGACGTGATGGTTTGAAGAGAACCAAGATGGGAAGGGTAAGAAAGCATAGAGAACAATCCCGTAGCAAAGTATGACTGTGAACCACTACTATTATAATAATAAACGTACTTACTAAACAAGTACTATACACGTCAAATAACACACATTTATTTTAATAAATGTACAGCTTTAAAAATTATTATGGTGATTGATTTCGGAAAATCACACTTACTATGTTAAAATTAGTTTTAACATTTAAATAATAAAACCTTATAAATCCATGATTCCCTCTTGTTCGAGAAAGGTGAACGTATTTTACTAAAATAGATCACCATTTTTGTACATTCTACACTTACGTTGTAATATAATTGTGTTCTGTAACGATCTCTTGTATTTTAGTTATACCGTATAAGAAACAATGTATTAATTGTAGGCATCTATCACTATATGGTTATTGATAGTAAAAAATTAATAATTACCTAAAATATAGGTGCGTACAAGAGAATTGATGTAATTAATTTTGTATATCAATAAATAAATCTCCAGATTTTCGTTTGCCTACAGATATAAGTTGACATAAATATTCTTTTATATACACAAATAAAACGGTATAACCAGAATTCATGCCTTTTCCAATGGCACATTACCTTAAAAACAACGTAAATCAATCGGATACCGTTATTCATTATTTTATTAAAAATGAGCGGCCGATCTTTTCATTGATCGGCATTACTCTGTTCATTGCTCACAGACTATTGACATGTGTGGGGAACTTACCAGAAAAAGTAAGGGGGACAAGTAAATATTACTGTAAAAATAGCAGTAATGACAGAATTCGAACCTGCGCTATCTCTAACTCAGATTCAAACTCCTGACGCCATTCTCCATATAAAGTCCGGATTTACAGAGACAATTCGAAAACAACTTAATCCCACAGAGAACCTTTAGGTAACAAGGAGCACATAGAGATTGGGGACAGCGATACCCTGTGAAATGATTCGTAATTTGGAGGGGGGAGGGGGTAGAGAGCTGAAAGCTCAAAGTGCCTGGGGGCCAAGGGACGGCTTACACATTGATGCTAATTGCTGTTCAGTACAAGCATATACTGTGGACGTATTTGCTAAAGCAAACATATTATGCAGCACTATTAGGGTTAATAATGAAAAAATAAGTACTCTTTCAATTGATTTAGGTAAATCATTTAATTTCAAAATAATCCCTAATTTAGCTATCAGTTTGTGAAATAGAAATAATGTAGAATACTAAACTTAAACTTAATTCTATGCAATTAGATTTGTTTACAAACAATTATCTTTGTACTTTGTCAATATTATCCAAAACATTAGTATTATCAAAATTACTGTGTACTAACGTAGTTATTTACTTTCTTTTGTATAAATTTAAGCTCATGTTATTTTAGGCTTTAACAACAGCCTTTGTTGTAATTGTAGATTATCTAAAACAATGGAAGAGTAGAATTTTGAGCACTGAGTTTATATATTTTTAATTTTTCCTGTCATTCTTTGCTCATTATGGGATTTTGGACATATAAGCTTAAATTTTGTTCCTACTCCAAACAATCTTGAAACAATTGTTTTTATGATAACAATTAAAATAACTTTATAGTCAGTGAGAATATGAAATAAATATAATAATAAATAATTCAGTGAGATAATTCTAATGAAATAATTAAACCAAAATACATGAGAATGCCAAATATTTTGAGTTAAATAAATTATATTAGCAAATAAACACTAATAAAATAACATCTAAATTAACATATAATCTAAGATTTGTAGATTTTAAGTCTATGGAAGAAGTTACCAAGGCCATAATGATTATATTACGGCTTTATAAATGGGGATATTGAAGCCACTACACGTACAGTGGTAATTACCTACTTGCCCACCCATACATGTATAGTGGTAATGACCCACCCACCCACCCTTAAACGTACACTGGTAGTGAAATACACATGCATTGTGATGACCCATCCATACACATACAGTGGTAATAACCCACCCGCCAATCCATACACGTACACTGGTGGTATTATAAACACGCAGTGTGATGACCCAATCACCCACCCATACAGGTACAGTGGTTATGAAATACATGCGCAGTGTGATGACCCACCTGCCCACACATACACGTAAGTGGTAATGACCCACCCATACACGTGCAGTGTGATGACCTACCCATACATGTGCACTGGTAGTGAAAAACACGTGCAGTGTGGTGAAGCATGTATTTTATGCTTCCATTCGCCGCTTATTTATAGTATTGAATCAGGTTAAACATTGCTTTTGCCTAAATTGCTAAATTGCGTCCATTAGGGCATAAATTTCCCAAAACCAAAGATGAAATATTACAGAATCTATGTCATGTCGTATTATACTGGAGTGTTTTATCATGGTATAAAATGATGTAAAATGTCATATATCTTAAAAAATTAGTGAAAATAGTTTATATGACAGTAATGGTACTTTTTGCTACAAGTTGTACTAATGTATACTTTTAAGATCACATATAATGTATATTCAACAATGAATATATTTTAAATAAGGCCAATCATTATATACCTTAATAAAATGTATGAAATATGATTTTTAATACTCATTTACATTTTAGCACCATTATTACTTAAATTAATAAATACAATGAGGCATAAACTAGTATATTAACAATTCTGAGAGAAGAAATAGATAATAATACACATTCTTTTTTAATTAAAAATGTTTTGTTTATCAAAATTGTGTGGCCTTTTTTTAAAGAGTAGGCAATTTTTATTCAAATTTTCTTTCCCTCAAAAAAAAAGCGAAAAGAGAGTAATGAGAAAACCCCTCATTGTATTCTTACTAAACGTAATACAAAAATATAATTACCTGCATTTGTCTAGGCAAGCAGGTAATATCTTCTAGTACGATGTAGGTAATAATTCTGATCTAAGTCCGTGGCATTCCCTCATCGGTTTATCAGCGTAAACACTGAAAACAAGTCCTGATTATCCATGTTTGTGTTGTTGCAAAAATTTATGTTATGTATTATTTAATTTATGATAAGGCTTTTCATTTAGAATAATTCATAACAATTAACGTGGTATGTACTCTACAATAAGATAGAATAGAATAGAAATTTCTTTATTTTGAAAATTAATTATATAATTAATTTACAAAAAAGGCGAAGTTAGGGCCACATGGCCCTTTCTTACAATTAACCTTAAGTAAAACAATAATAAAGTATAATAACTAAATAAAGAAATGAAAATGCCATATTAAATAGCTATAAGTCATTTAAAGAAAAAAAAGCTTACTACTTAATTTAGCATGAACAGTTTTAAAAACATACATTATTACATTTAACATGAACATACTGTACAACAATAATAATTATAGTAAAACAGAGCATTGCAAAAATTTTTAAATACGTTTTTCAATTCATACAGCCTCTCATTCATACTGCTCGCTACCAACTCCACCCCAGCAGAGCCCAAGCCCTAAGACGAACCGGACGAAATCATCCGCTCCATGAAATGTTGTTTTAAAGACACCACAAACCGGGAAAGGCTAGGGATTGAGGTAATATTTATCGGGAGGGAGTTCCATAAGCGACACGCCGTTATTGTGAAAGATTTGTCGTATGCAGCTGTTCTGTGATGGGGCATGCGCAAAAGTGAAGATCCCGATCTTGATCCACTTGAACTTCTTTCCGCCACGTACTCAAAATCTTTAGAAAAATATTTTGGTGACTTTTTGGTAATGAAAGAATGAGTAAAAGAGAGAATTTTGATAGACCTCTGATCAGATAGTTTCAAAATTTTAGACTGGATATAGTATGGAGTTATATGCTCATCTCTCCTTATGTTAAAAGCGAAACGGAGGCAGTAATTTTGAGTCCTTTGCAGTCTTTCACTAAGTGATACAGTCATGTCATTGAGTACTGAGTTACAGTAAGTAAAATAGGGAAATATGAGTGATTTGACTAGGATCAGTTTGATTTCTGCAGGTAGAAAGTGTTGAAGTCTTTTTAGCGAGTGCATTCCTGCAAATACTCTGTTGCATATCTCGACAACGGCTTCGTTCCAAGTAAGAGTAGTGTTGATTGTTACCCCAAGACTCTTTACCTTGCTACAAAAAGGAACAGCTTGTCCATTTACACTTATCTCTTGTAGGTTATCATGGTTGATTGCATTTCTGAGCCGGGAATGACTTATGATAATTGGCTTCGTCTTGCTGCTATTCAGATTAAGACCATTCTTTTCCGCCCATTTAATTATATTGGATATATCAGCATTCATCATCTGAATAGAGTAGTTTACCATGTTTGGACAAAAATGCAGGTATATTTGGAGATCGTCGGCGTACATGTGATATTTACAATTAGTGATGCTTGAAGTTATGTCATTGACATAGAGGACAAACAACAAAGGGCCCAGTATAGAGCCTTGGGGCACACCACAAGTAACATGTTCCCAGTCAGATGTCTCGTCACCGATCTGTACACACTGCCGCATGCCGGAAAGATATGACCTTAGCCAGGAAACTACTTGGTCAGAAAACCCTAATGCCCTCAATTTTAAAAGAAGAAGTTGATGATTTACACAATCGAAAGCTTTTGAGAAATCAAAGAGAGTAAGAATAGTTCCCTGACTAGAATCCATCACTTTACGTATGTCATCAGTAATTCGAAGAAGAGCTGTTTCGGTACTGTGAGTAGTGCGGAAGCCCGACTGGAAATCATTAAAAATATTCTGGTTTGTTAAGTATTCAATAATTTGACAGTGAACTACTCTTTCAAGACCTTTAGATAAAGCGGGCAAGATACTGATTGGCCTGAAGTCTTGGCAATTAGAAGGAGTTGAGGTCTTTTGCAAAGGACGAACAAGGGCAGACTTCCACTGACAAGGAAAAATGCAATTTCTAAGGGATATATTAAAAATAGTTGTGATTATAGGTAATGTGACAAACAAGATATCTTTTACAAAACGGATGGGAATACTATCTGAACCTACAGCATTACTGGTTATACGACGAATAGCTCTCAAAACATCAATTTGAATAACAGGTTTGAAAACAAATTCATAGAACCCCGCTTGCATAACTCTTGGAGCATACGAAAACTCTTGGATGTGTTTATCTACTGCATCTTGGCTATTCGTTTGACCACACGAAGTGAAAAACCTATTTAAATCATTTAATGGCACATTAACTGAATGAGATTCTCTCTGTTTTCCTAAGCCAAGGCCTTTGATTTTACGCCACATATGGAGGATCGCTTTTGTGTTGGAAAAAGTCTGTAAGTGAATTGTAAACATATTGAATTGTAATTGTAATGTAAGATAAGTCCTTCGGTTGCCCTATTCACCGAAAAACTATCAAATAGTGCTTTCTAATGTTCAGCTAACCTTATCTGGTACACTCATCATCTGCACTGACCATAATCAAGATACTGCAATAAATATACGTAGACATATAACACTTTTTGTTATACATCTCACTATCCAATTTATATATTTTATTTTCACTGTAAGTCCTATTAATTTTCTGACATTAAGCCTGCTACAGAATTATACTCTATTGTTTAGGGACTATTAGTGTAGGTAAGTAAGAATGTTAGTGTTTGAGATGGTAAAGACGTCAATAAATGCAGTGGTGTAAATAACGGTTTAGGCTGTCAAGGGGTATTGAAGTACAAAGTGTATCAAAGTATTAATAAATGAGGAGAAACGAGACCATCGATTGAGAATCAAAATGTATCATGTAATCATAAAAAATAAATATATATACTAGGATGATTGAGGCGTAGTCATTGTTAATAGAAATAGTTTAAAATTGTATCCATTATAATTGCTTCGGGCTATGATGTTATTTCGTTTCCATGGGTAAGAAAAGACAGTTTGTATTTTATTTATTATCTATTTATGCTAATAAATGTTTACTGTTTTACATCACTTATCACATAAAGGCTACATTGTAACTCTTAGTTTAGCAGCCCTAAAAATCAATACTTTGAACAACCTAATATAAGCTAATAATGCATATCCTTTTTAAATTAAACAATTTTTTTATCAAAATTGTGTGGCCTTTTCTTTTAAATAGTAGGCACTTTGTATTCAAATTGCCTTTCCCCCAACACTGAATGTAGCATTGTACTTGTTATATTTCTCTATTTTTGAAAAAGCTTTCACCTTGTATTCGACTCCTTAAACCCATGATTATCTTTTATAGTTCTACATCTCTAAAACTTCGTCGGTGCCATCGTTCCTGCCATCATGTATACATTAAGCTGTTCCATTAGTAGTTATCTGTTAAATAACACTTCCTGAACCTCTTTTTCAATCTTTCTAGTTTTTGGAAATGACATTCCTAACCCTTATTATTGTTACTAAATTACTTGTAATTCTTCATTTTATGTTAGTAGAGTGTTTGTATTATCCAAAAAACATAAATAATGTGGGTATTTATAGCAATTTTTATAGATGTGTACATTTTATATGGTATGATAGGCATCAAAGACGCAAATATTATGCTAAATAAAATCTTGTTCTACTTATATCAAAATATCAGTTTGAATGGCAGAGATATTAGCTACGATGACGTAAATATGTTTCATTAAATTGACCATATAGTTAGTAGGTATTTACAGTGTATAGAATTGACCCTGATGTGGGTGGAGGTAGTTAAATGCTATATATAGCTTAAATATACTTCGATATTGACTGTTAAGTGGCCCTTCAGTTGCGTTAGTTTGTAGGTTACAATGTACCAGAAGGCTCACGTACGGATTGTTTCCATTAATTCACTTGTACTACTTTTGTTTTCGTTAATTCACTACCACTTGATAAATATTTCATTCCTCAAAAACTGTTCCCCAATAATTTTTACGTCCATCATGTTATGCCTTATCTGCTAGGAATCCGATATCACTAATCTTATCACTTTCCAAGAACTTACAAATGGAGAGCGCATTCGGCCGTAAGTCAATCATTGGATATACAAGTTTGTGATCAACTTTAGTAGTCACTTAACCTAACCTAACCGTAATTGCGATGAAAAAGTAGTGGTAGGGAAGTAACGGAAAAAGTAGTGGTAGTGAAGTAACGGAAGGTCCCCACATATTTATATCGTTATTGTCAAGAGTCACCAAGGGAAAGATATCCATTTCTGTAGTATTGTCGTCGAGGCTGCTTAGGAACTAAGGCTTTAGATTGTGGAGGATTTGTCCAGTGATGAAATCCGCAACTGAGTTAGCAGTTGGTACTTTATTAGTATAATAACTTGATGAGACAAGTTATGTTTTATAAAAAAAGTGTTATACATCAAAAAGTGTCAGTATACTTTTTCCTTGTATGTTCAGTATATTGACTATTGATATACCCATGTCCAAGGAAGTCTTAACACATTTAAGATGACTATACTCCTAGATGCATTCAGAATTGAAGGCGTGATTGATTCCTATTTACTACCGAAGATATGATAAATATTAAATTTTCGATGTAACAAAAGCACATCAGGTATGTACATGGAGATTAAAGCATTGTGTGATAATTTTATAATACCGACTTAAGACAAAAATTGGGACATTTCCGTTAATTCCCTACTACTACTTTGGTTAGGTTATGTTAGGTTTCGTTATGTTGTGTAAGGTTTGGTTATGTTAGGTTAACATAGGTTATGGTAGTAAATTATCGCAAAAGACCCGACAATAACTTCCATTATTTATAAACTGAAACGAAAATATAATCATCTAAACGTGAAAAGCTGAACATAAACTATTTTATTTTAGACAACAACATTGAATTACAGATTTTATTTTGTTTTATTTACCTCAATATTAATATATATGAACCAATAAATGGATATTTTGACCAATTAATCAAAGAATAGAAAATTTATCTTTCTAAATATTTTAGTTTAGGTATTATTTTAAAGTTTATTTATATTTGTTGTGCGTGATTATTTTAACTTTATAAGGTAAACAAAACATTATATTTTGTAAAAAAAAAAGGTAATACCACAGAACAATTTATAATTCCTTTTTATTCCCATTGGGTGATGTGTTTAATTTCATTACATTAAATGCCTGTTTTCAATATACAAGTCATGAATTCAAGAGCATTTACTATTAGGCCAGCTCAGTGATATTTATTTCTTTGTGTTTTTTGTGACAAAAAATATTTTCACCTTTAAGTCTGTAACAAAAGAAACTCATTACGTATTAGTAGATCTACGGTTATTTTAAATCTTTATAACGTTAGATAAAACAGTTAAATATACTACTTTTTCCCTAAATTAGTTTATAAACATATGAAATGCTAAACAATTACCGATTGTTTGGATTTTACCCTTTTTCAGGTTCAATATTGAACAAGAATTTATAATGGGAAAATAATTATACGCTTACTTTAGAAAATAATATTAATTTTAAATCCGTTGTATCCAGATAAAAAATAGTGAAACACGAATTCATTGTTAAATTGTTATACCAATTGATAGAACTAAGTTTATAATTAATAGTTTGTACTTAGTCAGTAAAAGTACATTTCCTTTAAGTAAAGTTTTTTTTTTTTTTTTTTTTTTTTTATTATGTTAACTTAACACTTACTAGCATTAGTCACAGGACTTGTTTTTCCCACATATTTACCTCTCTAGTATTGACCACTCTACAAATATTTTAAAAATATCATTACACACATATAATATCTCGTTAATTAATTAAATATTGTGACTGGAAAAGGAAAATCTTTCTTAGAAGCACTTTTTCGCTATACCCTGTTTCAAGTACACCTATACAAAATTTCTCGCATATTTAGCAATAATTACGTCCTCCCCTACATTGTAAGGCCTACAGCAAAACAATAGGCATAGTTACCAAGCAATAAAAATTTTTTTTACATATTTGAACTTTACATTAGTTTTGTAAAGTAATTTTCTTATTAAGTATTTCAACAGTGATTTATCTACTAAAAAACGAGTATTCATACGTTTACAAAGTTTATTATCATTTGTATGTTTTTCTAAATTACAAAAAAGTGCCCAATTATAATGGATTATTCAAATTTGTAAAATTAATCGTAGGTAAAATGGAAGTAAAAAAGTACACGAACATTAAAAATAAAATATTAATAGAAATATAAATGAGATATGTGTTGCAGCGTAGTCGTAATCATCACGTGATAATGTTAGGTTATTATTTGTTTTATTGAAATGTTATTATATTTACTTCAGTAAAAGTACCAAACTTTTAAATGCTTGAGTGTAGCTAGCTATAAGTGTCACTGCATTCACTAATTGTAAATTCTCCAAAATTCTACAATACATGGATACATTTATGGAGAATTTATTGTAGAATTATACGATTTTGTGCATTTTGATATAATCCTATATTTAGGTATTAAAATGCAGAAACTGTAATTAAACTCCATAAAATTTCGTAGAACTAATACACGTGTACTTATAATCGTAGTGGACTGAAGCTTGAGGCTTTAAATCGACCACTAGGTTTTAAATTCTGGTTGTATACATACTCTTTCAACATTAAATGTCGGTGTGGTATACAAGAAACAACATATTACGACATTCTGATATTATACTGAAACCAAGAAAATTCTTATTGTAACAGGAATTTTTCATATTTTTGCGTTTCTAATATTATACAAAAACTATAATTATCATAGTTGTTAATGAAAATAAAATAGCTGTTAAATTATTTTTTAATCACTATATTGAATGAAAATAAAAGTGTTTGTTGTTATAACACCCTAGATTACTAATTAAAAAAAATTAACTATTGTTAACAATTATAATTTATATCTTTCCTAAATTGCTTTTAAATGTTTAGGTCAATTTTGATTTAAATAGCCTTAATAGTGCATTCTATACGAATAAAAGAAAACAAATAACTACCAATAGTAAGTTGGCAATAATATTTCAGCAGTATTTGGCAATAATATTACACTTTTTATGAGATACCAGACAATGAAGTTACTGTTTAGTAAGCTTATATAAACATAATAGTTTAGCACCAGTTTATATTATTTTGTGAATTCCTCTGGCCTATGGAAGATATTGCTGTAATGGATCTCTTTAATATTACTGCACTTCGTACTTTATTGTAATATACGTTCGTTGTTTAACATGTACTTGGATTATATATGTATTACGCTATTGATAACCCTGTATATATAAATATGGTGAAGAAACTTGTTTTCACGTCATGTTTTCACTACTGCCCCTTGTTTTAGGTAAAAGTGTCAATCCCTCTTATTAAAATTCCTACTAAGATGTATTTTATGTTATATTTTAATCTTGGACCAGTTAACTTCAAAACCAATTGATTAAGAGGATAAAAATATATTTTTAGCAGAATTCCCTCAATTTAGGAATATGTAAGAATCTTTTGTATAACAAGGGTTTCACAATATTTGTAATATGCTTGACAGTCATTCGCATCTATGTAATCATACATTTTTCTGCATTGTGTTTTAGCAAAGGCCCTCTCTTTATTATAGATTCATAATCTTTCCAGATTATGTTCTTTTATAGATGATATTAGGAACCCTTATCTTTATTTCATACGGGAAAATAGATATTTATTTTACATTGGACAACTTGTTTCATACAAGTTAATATCACTTTAAACATTATTTAACCCTATATGGGCCAAGTAACTAGTATATTTGTGTAGTACTCATTTGGCCAAGGAGCTCGATTGTGCATGCCTCATTCGCCAGCATTTTGTCATCAGGTTTGTAACTCAAAACACAAAAATATTCATACCATTTTATATAAGACGTTCCAGTGTTGCTATTTCATATATTAATAATGTATTAGCTCTAAGTATTTAGGTAAAATCAAATAAAACAAATATAATAATTTAAAAACAATCATTGACAGTTTTAATAAAGGCAGACAGAAGCTGAAAATTAAATACATAATTTAAAAAAAATATCCAGCAAGCGAGGAGTAAATCTATCGTGATTCCAATTCCACCTATGGGAATGTGCTCTACAAGGCTTTTGGTTTAAGTTTTTGTAGAAATTTTTCCCGTTCAAAAGTTATTCTTGATTTCAAAAGTCTTAAAATGTTTAATAACAAATAATATTAGAAACCTTGCATACATTACTTTTATGTGGACAATGTTGGATAGTATAGTATATAATATGTTGTTATTTTATAACATTTCAAATTTCCGAATGGAGATTGAAATATTTGTCAGTTTTCTAGGAAATTATAATTACGATTTATTTTACAACTACCTCAGTAACGCTTTTAAGGATTACAAAAAACGTTAATTTTCTACGTACAAAAATATATTAAAAAACGTTTTTATATTTATTGCTCTTAGAAAAACGTTTTTTACTATTTCAAGCGGCGTTCTTTAGAAATTTATATTTTAAATTTGTTAGCTCGTAAAATCTCTAGAAAATTAATAGTAATTTAATGTTTCATACAATAGAATTTCCATTTAGTGCTAAATAAAATGATGCAACAGATGACAAGGTTTTCATGAAATTTCAATATGTTAGGTGCGTTTACGTATGAGCTTACAAAACCAACCAAAACCCCTTGGACAAATAGAGTTTTTGCCTGGGCTTATATATATGGTTAATGATAACAATAATTTTATAAAATAAAATGTAAATTATATTTTAAATCTGTATAGGTATTTTTAATTTCCAGTTTCAATCTCAGGCAGAATCCATTAAAGAACCGTACAAGGTATAAACTGTGCTAAAACATCTAATTAGTACACCAGGTACCAGGTGCTTGGTAAAGTTATAAGATTATAATTCATTGATACTTGCAAAAATAAAAAACATATTTTAAATAATGAAAAACACCAAGGGCATTTTTTTGTTTGCCAAATAACGTTGGCAGTATTGGCAGGCGGGGTCGGTGGCGCGCCAGCAGCTGTTGCACAGTTGTACGCGGGCGGGCGTGAGGCGGGTGGTATCTACCCTCCACCGGCACTTCTTGTGACAGTCTTTCTACTCAGTTTTAGTGCTACTTAAGCATGTGACATATGTCACCAACCGTGATGTGCTATATACTTACATTCCTTTTCCTCTTATGTGCGGATCTAAATTTCTTCCCGTGACAACATGAGTAACTTTGTAACCTGACGGAGTGTGTAGACTTTTTTATAGTATTTCATTGTATAGACTATAGATTTTCATACAATGGTGAGTTCTGTTTATTTGAGTAAAATTCCTTACTATTACTAGACTATGTTTTAAACTTTTAGTCAACATTTTATATTACAAATTGATAGATAATTTTAAATCAGTGTCTCCATTAATCAATGGAAACTTGTTGATATAAAAAAGTACTTATATAGTTTAAATAAAATGTATATAAATCATTTCCATCACAAAGTACGATACATTTTTTTATGAAATTCTACGCTAGTAATATTTTATGCTAAAATATAGTTAATTAAATTGAAGTTTCTAGACAGATCAAGAAAACAAGACATTATATTTAATCAATTTGTTTCATTAAAATAGCGCAGTAAGTAACACTTAAATTAGTAAATATGACTTTGATTAATTTTTTTAATAACATGACTAAAATAATGTAACAGAAAAGGTAAAGTTATTGAAGTTATAGTTTTTATCAATATCCTACATGTGTGTATTTTTATATAATAGCTAAACAATAAAAATATTAAGATACCTTATCATATTTAATTTAACAATGACAACATTATAATAATTAAGTAAATAATTAATTTAATACGTAATAAGAACTACTAGATAATAATCATTTAAAATAATGAAATAGATACTAATTCCAAACTTGTCTGAAGTAATTAATCTAATCCAAACAAACGTAAGTAGTAAAATTGAAATTTTATTACATTTTAGTTGTGCCAAACAATCTTCATCTCGTTTCAGTTGTAAATAAAATGATTTTTTTCGCATCACCTGGCGATTGTATAGAGCTCATAACAATAAATAAATAATGTATGTGGAAAACAAATATTTATTTCAATTCCATAGAAATACGTTTCTTTGTTTTGAATATTTTGGTTTTGAAATACTAAAAGTCTTAAACTAAATATAAAACGAAAATATTTTATAATAGTATAATCAAATTAAAAATACACCTTGCTGTAAAAAAAAACCCAACATAAGAACATGTATACAACATATATTTTGCTATTAAAGACCTTGTTTATGTTATCAATTATTAAACATTTGCACACTCTTGGGAGAGCCTTAATAAGTATATTTGAGATACAGTTCAAAAGTCCTCATTTGGAATTTTACCAAAAAAATCTACATTTAAACCCACACATATAAATATTTACCAAGCTTATTTTGGTTATACTTGGTACCGCAGAATAAATAATGGTCCTACATTTAGCAAAATGTACCACTTTAAATTACAATCATCAGCATTTTATAGCTACTAATTTTTTATTACCCTGTAAAACGTTCTTGATCTAATCCCTTTAGTTTTGTAATATTAATAATTATAAAACTAAAGGGTAATTATAAAAAAGGGTATTTCTATTTTATTTAATAAAAATAAAATAATATAATTTTTATAATTTTAAATGTTTATAGTACTCTTTCCAAATTAATCTTAGTTCACCATTTATTGTTCTTTTTCAATCAAAAGAAATATATTTATAAAAATAAAAAACTTTCAACTTCGTTAATCAAAAATAAAAACATTGTTTCCATGTGGTTTTGAATATTAAAAAAAATATTGATTAAACAATTCCTTATATTTTTTTAATGCATAGGGCTTAATGAAAATACTATTATATAACACAGTAAACAAATTTGAATAAATAACATTGCTTGATGTGATGTTACTTGGATAGCCCATATGTGTCGTACCAAAGTTATTGGGACTCAAGGATCCTGAGGGAGGAGCAGACGAGCAGTTTTATTACCTCTCTCTCCTTTCCCTTCAGTAAGAAATTTGCAGCTGTGGCTCATTACAATGATGTCTTAGTACAATATCGTCTCTGTTGACAAATGATCTTGCTCGATGTGATGTTAGTTGAATATGGGTCGTACTAAAGCTATCTGGGCTCAAGGATCCTATTGGAGGCAGCAGCAGGGCCATTTTATTTCCCTGTAGTTAGAAAGACGAAACAATTGAACATTACAATGATGCCTTATCTTTGTTGGTACAGTATCATCTCGGTTGACAAATGGCCTTGCTCGGTGTGATTTATGGATAGCCCATATGTGTCGTATCAAAATTATTGGGACTAATGGATCCTGGTGGAGGCAGGAGATGAGCCGTTTTGTGTACCCTCTCTTCCTCCACTGTTGTGAGAAAGACGCATGTGTGGCTCATTATAGTGATGTCTTATCATCTTAGTACAATATCGTTAATGGACTTGCACGATATGATATTACTTGGATAGCCCATATGGGTTCTACTAAATTATTAGAACTCTTAGATCCAGGGGGAGACAACAAATGAGTCATTTTATACACCTTCCTTAACTACATCAATAAAGGTGAAAATTTGAATCATTATTGTAATATATTATCTCTTTTCAAAGATGTAGTTTCAGTTGACAAAAGACCTTGCTCGATGTGATGTTACTTGAATAGCCATATATGTTGTCCCAAACATATTGGGACTCTTGGATTCTGGGGGAGGCAGCAGACGAGCAGTTTTACACCTTCTCTTCCTCCACTGTTGTAAGAAAAACGCAGGTGTGGCTCATTACTATGATATCTGTGTTAGTATATTATCGTTAGTGGCATTGTACGATGTGATGTTACTTGTATAGCCCACATTTGTCCTACCAATGTTATTGGGACTCATGGTTCCTGGGGTAGGCAGTATACGAGCAGTTTTACACCTCCTCTTCCTCCACTGTTGTAAGAAAAACGCAGGTGTGGCTCATTACTATGATATCTGTGTTAGTATATTATCGTTAGTGGCATTGTACGATGTGATGTTACTTGTATAGCCCACATTTGTCCTACCAATGTTATTGGGACTCATGGTTCCTGGGGTAGGCAGTATACGAGCAGTTTTACACCTCCTCTTCCTCCACTGTTGTAAGAAAAACGCAGGTGTGGCTCATTACTATGATATCTGTGTTAGTATATTATCGTTAGTGGCATTGTACGATGTGATGTTACTTGTATAGCCCACATTTGTCCTACCAATGTTATTGGGACTCATGGTTCCTGGGGAAGGCAGTAGACGAGCAGTTTTACACCTCCTCTTCCTGCACTGTTGTAAGAAAGACGCAGGTGTGGCTCAATACTAAGATATCTGTGTTAGTATATTATCGTTAGTGGCAATGTACGATGTGATGTTACTTGTAGAGCCCACATTTGTCGTACCAATGTTATTGGGACTCATGGTTCCTGGGGCAGGCAGTAGACGAGCAGTTTTACACCTCCTCTTCCTCCACTGTTGTAAGAGAGACGCAGGTATGCCTCATTACTGTGATATCTGTGTTAGTATATTATCGTTAGTGGCATTGTACGATGTGATGTTATTTGTATAGCACACAATTGTCCTACCAATGTTATTGGGACTCATGGTTCCTGGGGAAGGCAGTAGACGAGCCGTTTTACACCCCTTCTTCCTCCACTGTTGTAAGATAGACGCAGGTGTGGCTCATTACTGTGGTATCTGTGTTAGTACAATATTGTTAATGGCAATGTACGATGTGATGTTACTTGGAAAGCCCCCCCTGGTATTTATGCAGTACCAATATATAGTCCATTCAACTAGGTTTTGTCATAACATTTTGAAATAGCAACCACATCAATAAGTAAGCTGTTGGAATTTTATGTAAATATAGAGTCACTTACAGCCTTTGACTGGGACCATAATACTTTTAGGTCTGTGTAAATAATTCTATCCATTCATGGTAAATGGATACAATAACTAATAAATAGTTTTTTAATTAGCATAATACGTGTTGGTACATATACAGTACAAGTAAACGTCACACAACACAAATTTATTACAATATAAGCACAAAATGCACAAATATTATGGTGATCGATTTCGGTGAACCACTCTCACCTTCCTCAGACCAGAGGGATTCACAAAAGAATCTTTTGTGAATCCCTCTGGTCTGAGGAAGGTGAGCGTGGTTCACCGAAATCGATCACCATAATATTTGTGCATTTTGTGCTTATATTGTAATAAATTTGTGTTGTGTGACGTTTACTTGTACTGAATAACTAATACTACTTTCTTTATAGGCACACATACTTTTCTGTAGTAAAACTTTTCAATGCACTCTCTAAAATTATCAAATAAAAATCAAACGTCAGTAAATTAAAATGTAGACTAAGTTTATTTTCAATTTTATTGGTTAATATTACAACAATTATGAACATTTATGCCATGAGAGCAATGTTTAGTTATAAGCGTCTTTACTTGTTTGACATCTGTCTTTTTTTATTTTTTTGTTTTAACTTAATGACCACTGTCAATGCTATGTTACTGTTTTTTTTTTTTATAACAATAAACCAATCTGACTCTTATAATGCTCATTGAGCGTGATACCAAGTGAAGAATTATTTTCAGAAAAAGTTATTTTAGTATTTCAACAAATCTTTTAGATAGTCACATAACATTTAATAACGAAAAATATAGGGTTATACCTTGAAAAGTTTAGATATTTTGCAACTTTTCACCGTCAATCATGAAAATAATAGGAATTGGTATTAAATATTTTCAAATAAAAAAAATCACAGTTTATAGTTGAAAAAGGATTTTAGGTCAAATTAATTGTTTTTTAAAAGAGAAATACGGTTACATTTATTTCAATACGCTAATTCTCCTCTCGCCAATAATTTTTAATTGGACTACAAATCAAGATAAGCTAATTCTTTTAATTTAATCTTAATCAATTCGGCATTGATATTATTTACGTGTAATATGAAGCGGTGTATTGCGGTGGAATTCTTCAAATTAAACATCTTCAAATTAATGTGTTGCGGTGGAAATTTATGTGAAGAACAAATAAATTTCCCTGGCCTATTTTAGTGAATAGTTTTCTTAAGATTTTAATTTTGGTAAAACTACTGAAATTGTACTTAGTACCACTCAATTGATTGAGAAGACTCTATTCTTCGTACATACTTCTTGTGTTTGTGATAAAGTGGTCGACATGGGTGTCAAAGGTGACATTGTTCTGGTGAGTAGCATGACAGCCTGACGAGAGCTCAGAATAAAATAGGGCAAAGTTCATCATGGATGGAATCCTTTAGACCAGGCTCACCTCCCGGGAGACGCAAAGACAAATCAAGGGGTTGTGCATCAGACCAGTAGGAAATAAAACATAAAGCTACACGGTATGAGACCAGTGAAAATGCAAGCTCATTAATCTCACCAATTGACTAATATTTCCTCTTATCAGTATCTCTCCACCTAGTGACTGATTTTCAAAATAAAATTAAAATGTCATATCATATTTTTTGAGATAGAAGAAATAAATAACTCTATTTTTAATTAAATACTTTTGTTTATTCATACTTTCATACAATAAATTAAATTCATTGTGTAAGGGTGGTGGTGTGGGAAGCTTTCATTTCTACAAGAGGGAGGTATGGTCTAAACAGTTTGGGAGCACTCGCTTCAGAGGCAGGGTGCGGTTCTGAAAACTCTCTGTACTCGAGTTCGTGTCTCGATGGACTTTATAGAGAGATTACCGTTTTAATAATAAGAATTAAAGTTAGCATAATAAATTAATATGGATTTTAATTCCCACTTAATTGTTTATAAAATGTCAACACCACTGTACGTATATGGGTGGGGCACTTAACATTACCACTAGTATACTATGTATTTATGGGTGGGGGGATGGTCAATACGAATGTACATGTATGGACAAGATGGGTGGAAGGGTTCACATTACCACACGTTTATGATTGGTTGGGTGGGTCAATAAATATTACCGCAAATGCATGGTTGGGTCAAATTACCGCCCGCAAATGGTTTGATTGTAGAGTAATACCACTGTACGCGTCATGTCACAACGTAAAACACTTGACGAAGACTAGCGTGTTAGTAGGCCCTACAACAGACGGCAGGAAGTAGAGCAGAGTGGCGTGTTGAGTGTAGGTTAATAGACTGGCAACAAGTACGAGGACAAAAGGGACAAGGACATTCATATGTAAAATATGGCTTTTGGAATGAAAGAGAATACATTTAAAAGATTATGGAAGTAATGATGACAAGTAACGATATAAGATTATTCCTCTTAACAGAATGATCATATTAAAAACAAGTTTTTAGATAATATTTCTACATGTTAGACGTATTAAAAGTTTATGTTACTGACTTTGATAGTATTCTTAAGTGTTATAAGTTTAAAATGAAAAGTTGTCAATATTCGTAAATCCCAAATAAGAATAATCTCTTCTTTTTGTTGTTTGAAAGTTATTTACTAGCTTAAATATCTAAAAAATATAGTTTTAGATGTAGGCTAAGCTAGGAAGTACACCTGAAGACGGCGGGAGTTTGTTATACTTGTCAAAACGTTGTGTTTGTTTCTTAAACATTTTAGATTCTTCTTTTTCCTGCAAAAAATAACTGGAGGTACATTTAGAGATTAGTCAATATATTACGAAACATTTAAGTTTGTTTCTTTATATTCGATATTTGCTACAATGCCTAAATATCGGGTTGCAGGAGTAAACAAAGTTTAAAAATAGAATTATACCGATAAATTTGTTTATCTTATATAAACAAATAAGGGGTAAATTAACTATAAATACAGTTATGTGAGACAAAAACTATAAGATAAAGGACTGCCAATACAGTCCAATTGATGCCATTTTCAATTTTAAATAATATTTATAATAAATATAAGCGAATAACTTGAAGCTCTTAAAAACATCTGACTTGGTCATGTGTTCAGATTAAAACTGCATTTTAGTCTAAATTTTCTCAAAGACAAACAAAATTAAAACGATCGACTAGAGTAAGATCACATGAAGGATTTTGAAAATGTTTACTCACCTCTGCAACTCATTTTATTTGTCTGGTTTTAAAGGTCTAAAACGTACGAAATACTAAAATGATTAATGTACGAGTATACAACTAGTATAATTGTTTTAAAAAGAATCAAATCAAAATATGTTTATTGGTTTACAGCATACAGAGTTGACAACTGTACAATCCTCAATACAAAATAATATTAATCAAAGGAACTGTCTACTTACAAGCAGTATTAATTGCTCTCACAATCTTATAATCTAGTCAAATCTTATCATAATAGTAACTTATCTGTAATTCCATACTATCAAAAATAAACACTTAATATCTTGTAGTTTTCCGTAAGGTATCCCCTTACACTGTAATAGCCCCAACACACAAGGAGGTTTTTCACTTTTTTCTTAAATCTGGGTGTATCAGTAATTCATTGAATGGAATTTGGTAATAAGTTAAAGAATTTAATTGAATTGAAAGTCATATGGTTTTGGAAAAAAATTCTTGTGTTGGAGATATACTGCTTGGTATTTGCGAAAGGTATATGGAAACTGTGATTCGTTTGATTCAAAATTTCTATTTTTGCTATGGAAAAAGTAATGCAGTCAAGGATGTAAATTGATGGAAAAAACTAAATCCTGTGTTCTTTAAAATGGGGTTGCAGGGAAAATTGCTAGGTTTTTCTTTAAATATTCTCCTTGTGGCTTTCTTCTGTAATCTACAAATATTTTATGTAAGGGATATGGGCCTAAAGTTGTTGCAGTTAGGAAAATTGCCTTTCTTGAGTAATGGTCGCACAATTACATACTTAAGTTCTTCAGGAAAAAGACCCTGTTCAAAAGACAGATTTATTATATTAGTCAGATGTTGGAATATTTGAGTTCATATTTATTAGATAGGTCAAGGTCACCAGCCTGTTTTAAGAGTTTAGGTGAGATACCATCTGGACCAGATGAAGTTTTTGATCTTAGTAACTGTATTTCACTCAATACTTCTCTTTCCGTCGTGGGGAAAAGAAACAAAAAAGATTTTTGACAGTGAAGTGTTGCTATTTCCACCCTTCCAACGTTCTGAACAGAATCCTTTTCTATGTTAGCATACTAAAGACCAAAATTGTTAGCAATTTCCCGAGGCTCACAAATAATATTACCAGCTTTATCCTTCAACTTTATTTCGTAGTTATGCTTTCGCTTTGATGGAATCCGATCGTGTATTACCTCCCATACTGCTTTTGTTTTATTTGCAGATTTAGATACTTTTGATAAAACAATGTCTTATTTGGTTTTCCTGATTTGATTTTTATAACATTGTCTGACTCTTTTGTATTCTTGACGAATGGGATGAATAGCGTTTAAGTTTTTGGATAACTGATACATAGAGGTAAGATTTATTTTGAGCTGAGGAATATCTGCATTTAGAACCGCACTGAAATTGTTTGTTTTAGAATGTGATTTAGCTATATGTAATGGGTAATGGGTATGCAATATTGAAGTAATGGAAAAATGTGTCTAGAAATCATTCGAATTTAGATTTTTTGGGCACTATGTCATTCTAAGTTTCATTTTGAAGGTAATATCTGAATGTAGCTATTTTTTGTTCAGAAAAGCTACGAAACATTCTGAATTTGGGTACTGAATGAATATATGGGGCTGCTAGAGAGATTGTGGCTTCCTGTGCATGATGGTCTGAAAAAGCCACACACACAGTAGTTTGCTGACAAAAAATTGAACATCGATAATTGTGTAGATGTTATTGATGGCTGTTTAATATTTTTTAAACTCCCTTGTGTAAGAATTGATAGTATGACGCAGACCATAAGAAGCCATTGAGTGAATCAACTGTCTTGTTTAGTGTGAATTCTCTAAAATATTAATATTAAAATCCCCCATTATTACTTTGTTAGAAGAATTTAGACTTAACTAATATAGACAGTCTTATATTTTGTCAAACAACCACTGGCAATCATAATTTGGAGGCCTATAAACCACCATTACTGACAGAGATTTGCCATTGCTGAGGAAATTTTGACAGCTGCAAAGTGACGAAATTGTTCATAAAAAAAATCTGGAAACGTCAGCAACTTCAAATTTTGGATTTGACCTAGCCAGAATTCATACACCGCCTTTTTGTCTAGACTTACAACGGTAAGATGATATTGCAACATAACCGGAAAGATAAAAAACATGAAAATGTACAGCAGTTGATTGTGCTCTGACAAGCAGACGCATCAGAGCACATCATATGTGATGCACTCCATATGAATTTGAGGAAGCTCGAAGTTAGTTTTGATGCCACAAATGTTCCGATGAAAAACAGAAATCGAATCAGATTTTGGAGGCTGAGGCGATCCCGTGAGAGCTGTTAGCCTCTTTCCGTCCGATCTCACCCTATTTCTAAAAATTCATTTTTAAATTATACCTTGAGTGAAAATACCCTTGAGAGAATAATAGCTGTACATCTCAGCCTAACAAATAGTAAATAGAGCCATTTAGGACCTTCTGTAGGTTTATCTTCAATGGTGTACGTGAAATACAAGCTAGTAGTACTTTGTAATGTTTAAACACAACTTAATAAAATTACTAATTCTAGAATAACCGGGGTTCCGGTGGCTGAGTGGTTAACGCTCACACCTTCGAACACGGGACGGAGCTTGATGTCCCGAGTTCGATTCCTGGTTTAGGCACTTGGAAATTTATCCCTCAAGTATACCCCAGTATCGTGAGGCAATTGGGAAGCTACAACTTGTAGCGATCTTGTTAACAAGTTTATACTTGATTGAAAAATAATAATAAACTAAGTTTCAGAGTCTTAAAAAGTATTAGTCTATAAGTGGATATTCCAGGAGCTTGTACTTTCTTAATAACTTTAGCAGCTTTTGAATATTAAATTTAAATTAAAACACAAACCAAATATATTATCAAGAAAAACTTATATTATCTAATGTATATATATATATATAAATATTCATTTCATCTTTATCCTTTAACTCTTTTTTAGTATGGAATTGTTCTTTGCTCTTTTATATGAAGAGAAATGTTTTTGGTTTTATTGTATTATTACTTAAGTTTCAATGATATTTTGTAAAGCCTTTAATTGTCTGGACTATGGCTCAATTTAGACAAGTATGAAGCACTGGTATTTATAGGAATATAATTAAAGAATAAATAGCTATCTAATAAAACAACAGTGATCAATTTGTATATATAACAAATAAGGAAAACAACAAAATTACCAAATCCCTACATTTAGATGATGAAGTCAAAGAATAATAAAGTGTTTCCTATCAATAATAATATAAGGTCCTCCAGAGCTAAGTTTTATCATGATATGGCACGTAACTAACAAATAAAAACATCTGTACATATAAGTAGCTAAATATAAGTTTACTTAGCTCTCTATCAATACAATATTAATAAAAAATGTATTTATTCCTAAACTAAAACCATACAAATATATCAACTAACTGCGTTTAAAAACAACGCAGACCTTAGGTCATTAATTTCATCACCAATATTAATGAAATCTTAATAACTATCTGGAGGGAACGACGCATTACTCAAATTTTCAGAATGTCGAGCTGTGCAGCTTTTTTAGATAACATACTCAACAATCCTAAATTAGGCTTTTTATTTTAATAATATAGAATATAAACTAACACAATTAATTGGGAAAGAACATATGCAACTCGTCTTAAAGAGTATTATTAGTTCACAAACGAATTTAAACTACGAGGTACTGTTAGGAAATACTGTAAATAACTGAAATGTTCACTTTATAGTCTCTCTTGCCTCAATTGTATTAAAATTAATGGACAGATTCTAAGGGTATTTTAGTAGATCAAAGCTCTATAATGTTATTCTAATGGAAAAAAATCTTCAATGATACATTCACTGATGAAATCAAAATTATTCTAATATGGAAAATTTTAATTTTTTCATCTAGTAGTCTCTAAAATACTTATCTTACCAAATTATAAATTTATCCATTTATATAATACCAAATGAAGACATGCAGATACAGAGTTTAATATTGAATGTTTAATATTCAAATACAGTACCAGTTTATAAAAATCACTGGTAAAAATAAGAAACTAAACCAAAAAGCAAATAGTCCATGCTAATTACGGTATGTTCGAACAAAAAGCTGTCCAAAACCTTGAAGATAAACATGTTTGACAACAATGGGTATGACATAAAATAATTTATTTAAATGCCACTTTATTGCATATGCCAATCACAAAGTGATATTAATATTAAAATACAAGTTAAAGTATCTTGCTATTGAGTAACAATCGGAACCCAGCTAAATAATAAAAACTAAATTTTAAATAAAATTTACATTTTCAATACATTTTTACAGTAGTATTAATATATTTAACATATAAACTTACAATGATAATATTACAAATCAACAAAACACTTAACCATAACTACAAGAGAAAAACTATAACAATAGCAAATACATAAATGAAAAATAAAAGCAACATAGCTAATATGTAACAAAATGACACAACATTTTCAAAATGGTTTTAAGTTTTCTACTTAATGAAAATAACAATTATCAATTATTAACAAAAGTTGTAAAGTCAACAGTAAATAGTAATTTAATATCAATAAAACTATTTAATACTGAGATAATCCAACCTTATGATAGACAGTGGGTGAGAAGTCCTTGTATATGCAATGACTATGAAATATATTAATACATCAAAGCTGAAGGATTTGTATACTTTAACTATATTTACTGAGCCGCATGTTTCTTCACAAAATATTTAGTAGATCACTATCACACAGACATTTTCAGTAAGATGCACAAATCTACTTGTAGTGTGTCCATGAATAAGTGAGTGAGTTGGCCACCGGAGTTCCACTGGGAAATTCTCCACAGTCAATATTTACACTCAACTCACTTATTAAACTGTCTTCTTAATAGTAAATTGTCTTATGGTTTGAAAAATTTAATGAACAATTGTGCTTATTTGATAAATGAGAACGTCTCCTGTGATATCATATATTAATTAAGAAGTTTAATATATACGTAATTCAGAATTGTATTAGGCCTTTCACCCTGAGATAGAACTTCTCAAGTTACATATAATCTATTCTTATAGTAAGAAATTAAGTAACGTTTCATTGTATTTAATCTGTTAAGTATGCAGGGTGTTCCTAAACTACGTTCCAAAACTTAAGATGATGATTCATTGGATAAAAATAAGTGAAAATTTTCATATTCATATAGGTCATACGCTTCGTTTTAAATATGGCAGCCATTTTCGTATTTTTAGGAAATTATGTGTAATTTCATAACTCCTTACAATACAGTGTTCAAATTTGAAATAATAACACCAGAATGCCTTTTTTAGGGTCTAACTGTATAATTTTACTTTGGTTATTATTATCAAAATGGGTGGACTTCAAAATATTTTATTTTAAATCACACAAAAACGCGTAACCTTAGAACAAATGCACAAGTCATAACCATTTTTCAAAATGCAATAACAAAGTACTAACAATTCCTAATTGAATAAAATTCATTTACAAATAAAAGAGTAACACTAATTTAGGAAATACGATGTATGCTCTGTTTCATTTTATTGGACATTGAATTGCTGGTGTTAAATGGTAGATTTGTTGTCACGTTTTGGAACAGTTTTATTTCATGTGCTCTTCTCCTAAGATTATGCGTTTTTGTGCAATTTTAAATTAAAGGTTTTTAAGTGCCACCATTTTGAAAATATTTAACACAGTAAAATAATAATATTACACCCTAAATAAAGCATAACAGGTACCTTCATTTCAAATATGAGCACTGTATTGTAAGGAGTTATGAAATTACACAACATTTAATGAAAATACGAAAATAACCACCATATTTAAAACGAAGCGTATGACCTATATGAATAGGAACATTTTTACTTATTTCATCCAATGAATCATCTTGGATAAAATACACGTTGTCTTACTCATCTGGTACTCCATCATTAACAAATTTCAAAAAAAAATTTCAAGTGTTTTATGATGAGTCAAGTTATTCTTTAGAATTGCATAATTGCCTTCGCAATGCTTCTCAGAATGATCTATCTTCTATGTTTATTTTTCAAGAGATGAATGTTTATAGCCTCAAAACCACCCATACACGTACTGTAGTAATGGCCCACCCACCCACCCATACACGTACTTTGAAAATGGCCCACCCACCCACCCACCCATAAATGTACTTTGATAATGAAATTAAACGTACTTTAGTAATGGCCCACTCACACATCCATAAACCTACTTTGTTAATGGCCCACCCACCCATCCATGAACGTACTTTAGAAATGGCCCACCCACCCACCCATACACTTACTTTGGTAATGGGTCAATGGGTCAGGTCGCACACAGTCGGTCAGATCACACGGCCTGCGACAGCAGTATTGATATGTCACACCGCCTCTCAGTCACCCCCCCCCCCCGCCTGCCCATACATGTACAGTGGTATTTACCCATTCACCCACCCATACACGTACAGTGGTATTCACCCACCTGCTCGCCCATATATGTACAGTGGTATTCCAAAATATCTGGAGCAAGAGAAGTTTTGGATCGTAGTTTGGGATTACCCTGTTGACTTAGTTGACTTCAACCTTTCAAACAACGTAATTAATTTAATCTAAAATTCCTTCAAAAATTTAATGTTCAAAACTGTTTTGTTTATATTATGTTATGAATGAATAACAAATGTTTTGAAACTTCTTGCTGCGTCATTACAATTTATAAATTAATATTTAATGTTATATATTACTAAATAAAAATCCCGACTTGACTTCAAAGCGCTCTTACAATTAAAGGAGGAAGTAAGATGAGTTTGAGCATTCTAGAACCTAAGGCGTGACGATATAAGCCAGCTGCAACCATAACAACACATTAACGTCTTGCATTGTTGCCACGTTTTATTTCTTTTAACACACATGTTTTATTATCTACTTGTTTGATGTTGTGAATTTGAGTGTGACTAAATCTATGATAAAGACGTTAAATTTTTGTTTCCTATTGCTTACAGATTGTTACTATCGCATTACCTCTATATTGTTACATTCTATTACTGTTTGAACCTACTGAAATTGCTTCATCAATTATATTTCTACTCCTCGAGTAATTATTGTCTGTAGTATGCCAACGTGAACTCTTGGCAACGCAGTGCGTCAGAGCTACACCCATATGCAACTAATCGTCATCATGTCAAGTCGGGTATTACGGTATTACTATATTTACACATACTGAAAATACATTTTGGCATGGAAAATGACGTTTCAACGTGACATTTGAACTTGCTAAGATAAATCGTATAGAGCATAAAACAATTTTAATAGTAATTAATAACGTGAGGCGTGCAGGCTCTCCTGTACTACCATTACCAAGTTTTTAATTATAAATAATAACTGCTTTCTAGGTTTAATAAATTAAATAGTTCATCTGTGCTCTGAAGTTATATCTTAATTTCAGTCATAGCCTTTTTTTAAATTTTCTCGAAGCTATTTAATTCAAGTAAATGCCTTAAATTTACTCGAAACCTCTGAAAGTAAGATAAAAAAGTACCAGAGTTTATACATTTTATTTATTTTTACGTAGCTCTAAATTGCTTTTTTGCTAATATTATCCTTTATACATGTTATTAATAATATACATTTTATATTTTCTTTACGTCTCAATATGAAACATTTATCAAACACAAGTTACCTGTAAATATCCACCACAGGTAACTCCTTGGGGAAATATACACCCGTCACGTCCGCTCACCCACATACATCCTCATCTACCAATCATGATTAATATATACTGACGGTAATAAAATGCGCAGTTACAAATATCCTGAACACATTTATTGACAGCTAGAATTATAGGAAATTTGGAGTTAAAATATGTTATACCAATATAAGTATATGAATCATATTTTGTCCTGCTTTCTTTTATATTTGTGTTTTTACTAGCTGTCAAAAAGTATATCTTACAAAATAACAATTATATTGAATTTTTACAGAATAAGAATTCGATAACCCTTGATGGACCAAGCTATTTTTAATACCTTATAACCCAAGGAGGGTTATAAAATGTCTACATTTTAAAACAACTATGCAAGACGTTAATGTGTTGTTATGGTTGCAGCTGGCTTATATCGTCACGCCTTAACTTCTAGAATGCTCAAACTCATCTTACTTCCTCCTTTTATTGTAAGAGCGCTTTGAATTAAAGTCGGGATTTTTATTAAATAATATAGAAAATTAAATATTATTTTATAAATTGTAATGACGCATCGAGAAGTTACAAAATTGTTGTTATTCATTCTTAACATAATATAAACTAAAAAAGTTTTAAACATCAAATTATTGAAGAAATTTTAGTGTAACCAATGTACTTCAACCATTTTATATGGATAAAAATGTATAAAAACATGTAAACTGTCATTACAAAAGAAATAAATGTATCGTAGAATGTTTTTTTAGTAAAATATAAGTATAATGTACCGGTACATATACGTATATGAACTTGATTATGTGGAAAGTACATTTAAGATATACAGTAACATTAAAATTACTCTTTGGCATTGTATTCTAAACATACATTTGTTTTTATAGAATGTTTAGCACATACATAATGGCCACGATTGTTACAAACAATTTCTTTTCCAGTTTGTTTATTTTCTCTTTTTTTTTATTTCGTCCGATTGCAACAGAAGTGGCACCAGCCCTTGCTGTTTTCTGTAGATGCCCTTGGTTTTCCGTTTTTCAATCCTAAATATTTTCTAAAGCCACTAAATTGGTCGATAGCGTAGTTGGTTAAATCCCAGCTTCATGTGCTAAAGGTTGTCAGTTCGATCCCAATCAGAGTCATAATACATTTTGAGAAGGATCAGCTGATAACCACCGGCTGTTCATTTGTGATTGGGCTATTAATTAATGACACTTTCTAAGGAATAGTCGGCCTTGGTTTGTAACAAAGACTACATTCACTCATCTACACTCATCACACTCATTCGAAATTCATATTTGCTCATATTTTGACGATCGGCATCTTATGAATAAATAAATAAAATAAATAAAACATGATTCTGGAGTACAATACTCTACAATCCAAACATAGACTCAAAACTGTCCATCGGATTGGGAAGTAGAAAAACAATATCAGTTTTGCCAACTCTAAAAGAAAAATACTATGGCATAAATAACAAAGACCTTGTAGTATTTTATAAAACTAAAAATAATATCAACCAAATTTTAAGATTATTGTAAAAAAGAAGTAATAAATATGCTATAAAAAGTATGCAATTAATATCTTGGTCAATAAATTAGGCAACAGAAAGGCCCAAGGGAGGGTAAAAAATTTCCACCATGTTTTTAAAGTAAATTATGGAAATAATACTAGGTGTATAAGAATAAAACTGTGTACTTAAAATGAGCATATATTTTGTGACGATTAAAATTTTTTTAGAATGTTCATAAAAAGTTAGATAGTAATTATCATAACATGTATATATGTGGACATTATTTTTCCCACCCCCATAAACTTTCTAGGGATTATTTTGAATATATTTAATATTACAAATTTGATAACTCATACGAGGGAAGTCTTCATAGATTATGTGAATGATTAAAATCTTGTAATAGTAAACAAATTTAACTTATGTAAATACTGAAAAGTAAATATATAACTTCAATATTCACTGATTCTGAGAGATCCATTGTCAAAGATAGTCAATTTCCTAGCACTATATAGAAAACAACAGACGCTTACAGAGTGTTACATGGTTACTGAAAGTCACACTACGAGAGTTAGATGATTGATTACAAAAAACTACATTTTTATAGTCACGTGGGGAACGACACTAACTATCCGAGTGTCACGTAGTTACTGATAGTAAATGTCCGATATTTCCATGGTCAACATCACTAACATTCCGAGTTTCACATGGTTATTTATAGTTACTTTTGGAGTTTCATATGCCTACCGACAGTCACATTCCGAGTTTCACACGATTAATGACAATCACATTCCGCGAAGACATGGTAACTAAAAACAATATTTCGGGAGTCACGTGGTCAATGATACCAACGTTCCGAGATCAACATGGTTATTGACACTTACATTCCAAGTTTCACAAGATTACTGACAGTCACATTCCGAGTTTCATATGCTTGCTGACTGTCACATTAGGAGTTTCACATGTATACTTACCGTGACATACCTAGAACCACATGCTTGCTGACTGTCATATTAGGAGTTTCACATGGCTACTGACAGTGACATCCCGAGAAGACATACTAACCAAAAATTAAAGTTTGGGAGTCACACGGTCAACGAAACCAATATTCCAAGTTTCACATGAAAATAATATTTCAAGAGTTACATAGGTACTGATAGTGATATCCCGAAAGTTCAATGGTCAACGACTCCAACTTTTCGATTCCTACATGGTTACCTACATTCAAATTTCAGTTTGACGTGACAAGTCCCATGTTCACCCCTAATCACATTCCAGGAGTATCAAGGTCACCAATAGTTACATTCTAAGAGTCACGTTGTCAACGGCAGTCACTTCCGAGTGTCACATGGTAACCAATTGGAGAAGGCGCAACTAGAAAATACATCCTCTATATATATGAAACTTTCCGTAAAAGAGTTACGATACTACTTGGAATGGATCGTTGGAAGGTTGGCTAAGATGCGAGAGGAATACTTGGATCGGGACTAAACGGATTCCAGCCATTCTTCCCCCACCCCCACCCCTTGTTGACCTCAGGACTTAAAAGTTCTAACTCTCTACAGCAGTAATTAATAACTCAACTGGCTAATTAATAAGCATCAAATGGCTAATTTAATGGCAGATAATTAATAACTCGTACTTTATAATGTATTATTTAGAGAAAATTTACTAAAACTTTTATTGCCTTTGCACATTTAACCATTATTACTTTAACAGTACTTAAAATACCAACTCAAGCATCTTAATTTAATTTTAGATACTTCAACATAAATAAACAGTAATCAATAATATTTACTTTTAAAATCAGACAATTAAAACTTAAGCTTATATCCTTTTTTTTTTAGAACATGAACGAGGTTTTATGATAATTATTTGTTAACTTATTATATTTAGTAATGTTATTGAACTGGGGTCTTTTAAACTTTTTTCTTATTAGGTAAATGACTAAAAAACAGAAATATGATTATTTTTCAGCGGAAAAGCTGGAAAAATTAATAATTAGGAAAAACCAAAAAATATTTTGCTTCGTAAATATCGTGATCTAATTTTACCTTCGTGTTAGTTTTCTTAGTCTCCCAACACATAGTAAATTTGTTGGGAGTTAAATTTTGACATTCAATCAATCGTATGATAAAGTTTCATTCGGTCTGACATTGCATCTTTAAAAATTTTTATTAAAATAGAAAAATTATTTTTAATTGTTAATGCATTCGTCTCTGCTTTGCAAAGCAATTTGAATCTCCTTGAGATAACGATGTCCTAATGAACTTCGTACTTTAGGTTACAAAACATCTGACAGCAGTTTATTGCCACAGCAGCACTTTGAAGGACTTTTGAATAGCAATTTGTTGTACATGTTTATCTATATTTATATCTTATTGATCCCCTATTATCGTATTATCGTATTATTATACCAGCTTAAACATTTTGAAGAGTTATAGATAACATATACATCTGATACTCCATCATTAACAAATTTCAAAAAAGAAATTTATAGATAAGTTATAAGAATATTTAAACAAAAATATTAAATTTGTTATGCATTATTAAAAATAGTATTATATACATTAATAACTTCTCAATTGGTTGCGAAATAGATAGAAATTAACAAATTATTTAATAACAATTGGTTTCATAATAGTTTTTTTTCTTCTTGTATTTTGATAATATTGCTTAAAAACAAGCAAAATGTGTTAATAAAAATGGAACTATTTAGATATTTTTTGTTAAAAATACCACTTGATAAATATTCTATTGCTCTTAAAACGCTTTCCCACTTTTTTTTTGTCCATATTGGTATTCCTTATCCACTAGTAATCTGTGATATTACATTGCTGGACTTATCTTATCGCTTACCAAGAACTTACACACGGAGAGTGCATTCGGCGGTAAGTCAATATTGGATTTACCAGATTGTGATAAACTTTAGTAGCCTCCTAACCTAACCTGACCTAACCTAACATAACATAACCGTAATTGCGATAAAAAAGTAGTAGTAGTGAAGTAACGGTAAAATTAGGGGTAGGGAATTAACGGAAAAGGTATTCTTTTGAATAACCGAAAAACATAACGAAATATGATACAAAAACATGTATAATTTTGTCTTAATCTGTTGGTGACATTTAATATGCAGTTTTTTTAATTTAAATTTAATATACCAAATAAAATATACTTGTATTAGTATATATTTCAATTTAAATCAAGACATCTTATGATTTATAATTATTTTATTTAAATATGACTTAACTATAATTTTAAAAATAAAATAAACGATATGACGATTTTGTGAAAGATTTAAATGGTTTACCATAAAATTATCCGTTTTCTTTTGTTTTTATTTTCATGTGATCTGGTTAGTTAATATAATAAACGTAAAAAATAAATAAACGAAAGTTCTTTATTAGTTAACTTTCATAGATAAAATTTATAGCAACTGTTCCTAAATTGTGGTGCAGCTGAACCATTGCATTCATTCCTATGTTTTATTGTCCATGTTATTGCGCTTGCATACATTACACAACCGAAAGAAGATAACCCAAAAGCAGTGAGAATTTGTAATCTAGGAAAAACGTATGTTTTCCATAACTTTTTTTAACGTAAAACTGATTCTTCCAACATTACTTTATAACTAGTTTTTGAAATAGATGTTATGCACGTTTATGCTATATTACAAATTTTGGTATGGATAGAATGCTATACAAACAAATATAAACTTGATCTCTAAAAAGTATTAGAGTTCTTACTCGTATAACAAAACAAATTTTCATCTTGAAACTGTTTGATTACTATGCCAAATCCACCTAAAATAAACTAATCATACTAAAAATGTAACTTGGTTGATCGGAACAATAATCAATTAACTATTGTTGACATAGTTCTTTAAGTAAAAGAATATTCAACTAAAATATTTAAAAACCCCGGTGCAAGAAGGGGATAACTCCGTTTAACATAATTTTTCCGGAAGTGAAAAACTTTTAAAAATACAATTTTTATAATAGAGCTTTTAAACTAAACATGAGAGTAGATTTATCTCCGTTACATTTCAGAACACTTTTAACAACAACAAAATCTCTCTTTGTACATGTTAAAAATAACATTTTAGTAAGGACTTATCCCCTTTTCTACCCCAAAATTTTATAAAATATGGTATAATAAGAAAAATTAAAGAAACATTAAGTATTAGAATGTTTATTTGTATTAAACATCTAAAAAATCTATTTTTTGTTATTATTATTATTTAAAAGTTGATAAAATATCGATTTAGATTCATAATTTAGTTCATTTAATAACTATTAGTCAAATTCAATTTGATTTGAAATTGGGTGAAATATATTTTTGAAAAAGTTGCGAAATCAAGAAACATACTCTGATTTACTGGTACTACTATAAAGTATTATAAAACGCTACTAGTTAATAATACAAAGGCTGAAGCCAGCTGTTGGCTACTGTTGGATAAATGGTGAACTGTGTTTGATGCAAGAGGGAGACAGCTCCTGGAGCAGTCCTGTTTTTGCCCCCAAATGAACTCTGTTACAGCTCCATTTCCTTTGTATCGTGTGGATTACTGCTTGGAGCTGTCCCATTCTTGCGACCGTTAAAAGATAATATTTTTAGCCATATATATTGTATAATAACTCAGTAGCGTAGAAAACCTTCGAGTTGGCAACTCGAAGGACAACATTTTTACGGTAAAATAGAGGTGGTATGTAGCTGGTAGGCGGGCCGTGGAGTAAAGGTGTCATGTGGTAGGTATACTGGTGAGTAGGTTGCTTCTTATGGGTGGGCCATGATTGTGTCGCTAGATGGTAATAAGACGAATAGGATATAGTTTTTACGTTAGAGGTGTTGTTGGGCGTGGACGTGCCAGGTGATCGTTGTCTACTCGTTTTGAGGATATTCTTCAAATCATATATACAAATATACAATATACAACACAGTGGGTAAGTACAACAATCATATTAAATATAAGAGTACATATATTTAAATTTTAGTAATAACAATGCTAGGACTGTTGCCCTTCTTTCCTTTATATATTAACTGAAATGTTTTGTTTTTCTTCATTCAGCCGATTTAATCATCTTCTGTAAGGTTGTCATTAAACCTCTTAGGTAAAACCAACGCCCGTTCACCCTCAGGTGTTTCAATTTTCAGTAGAACTGACGGGCCGTACTTGGTAGTGACCCGCTTCACCGATACGTTTGTGTATGGCTTGTTTTTTTGTAGGGACCTTGCCTCAACCTTCTCTGTATAATCTTGATCCACAAGATTGGACGGCTTGTTTAGCAGACTAAGCAGTTCTGTAAAAGTAACATCACGATAGTTAGCAAATGTGTAAATACATAGTTGAAATTTAAACGATGTATTAAAGTAAACTAGTATCAGTCAATGTGAACATGTGCAAATAATTAGTTGCTACAATCCTAAGTCTTGTTGTATAAATGCAATTGCTACAAACATATGGTAGTTCGAAATTTAAAATATATGTTTATTTATGTTGGGAAAAATTACCCTACTAAGTCACAAAAAATAATCAACACCAGCTGTTAAAATCTAACTTAAAATAATAGTTGGTTAGTATTTTTATTCTTTATAGTGCCATTAAACAAATTTCTAAGCCTTGTTGTATGAAACAATTCAACTGCTACAAACAAGTTTGTTAAATAATATAAAAAACACAAAATCACCTAAACGTGCAAAACATTGTAAATTGTATTTTAGTTAGCACTCAGTCCAAGCATTTACTACGTCCTGTTTGATTGTTATTCATAAAATTAAATACCACCAAACTCATTAAACCACTACAAACTAAAACTATATTTCTTAGATGATAACATAATACTAATAAAGGTTAGTTTAGGTATTCAAATAAACTCTTTAACTAAGTTCTAGTTGTATAAGCCATTAACATTAATTAAAAATATATGTCTATTTAATCATGAAGGGAAATAATCCAATGGGTTACAAATTAACAACACTAGCTGTTACAATTTAAGTGAAAGTCATAGTTGGTTAGCTTTTATAAGCTAAAGGCTTACAGTTTAATTTACAGTTAGGCCAGTTGATTATTACTAGGTTATTGAATAAGGGCACTTTTCATAAATATTCAAATTTAGTTTGTAACAAAGACTACATTCACTCATTTGCACATTCAAAACCCATAGTTATTAATATTTTGCGTCTTAAAAATAAGAAATAAATATAGTGACACATATTCAAGCTAACTACATGACTTAAACTTCAATTTACTAGGTCTGCAGTTAGCAAAGACTAATTTAACACTTTTAATAAAATGTTCATATACATGACTCAAGATTTAAGAAAACAAATACTATGAAACAAATTTAAGGTAGTCTTAATAGAGAAATAATATTAGTCAGTATTAGTACTAGTTGTTTTTTATACGTTAACACAGTTATTTTACTCCCAAACGCTCGCAATTCAATTGCACACAAAACATTACTACAATGTAATCAATACTAGTTTTGCAGTTAAAATTAGTATAAGTTTTCATCACTAGATTTTATTTATATGTTGAAGTAATCATTAGAACAATTACTTTATTCTAACCTTCACAATTACCATCTATATAGAATAACCGTAAAAATGATAACAAATTACCTAACTTAATATTAACCTATTTACACAAAGCAATCACACGTAAAAAGCAATACAATTTCTACAAAATAACATGGATGTAAGACTAATAAGTCTAATAATTAACTTATTATTTATGGAACATTAACGCCTAATAACAGTCTATTAAACGCACGCACGCGCACGCGCGCACGCATGCACGCACGCACGCACGCACGCACGCACGCACGCACGCGCACACACACACACACACACACACACACACACACACACACACACACACACACACACACACACACACACACACATGCACACGCAAACGCACACACACACACACACAATACCTTAAGCACTACATTTACAAACCAATGTTTATCATAGTTTATACTATGCAAATTAAACACTTAGAAATATTATAACAAGTGCAAATCGCATACAAATAATATTACCTTTAAAGTAAAATTTCCTATAAATTAGAAGATTATGAAAAGCATGTAAGTTCTAAAAAATTATATTTAGCTGTAGTTATAAATACTAGGTTCTAGTAAAAAAAAAGAACAATATAGCAAGAGATTTTAAGCTTTTGTTCTTAAGAAAAAAAACTACATTACGGCATACTAACATAGTAATACCATAAGTTGTATTAACTACACCAAGCATTTACCCAAGTACTGTAGTAGAGTGTAGCACAACAACAACAACAACAACTGAGGAGCCCTTTGAGATACCTTCTATTTATACGTCTGTGCGGTAACACTCCGAAGGACAGGCCAACGCCTAAGTCGTATAAAAGCAACCCGTGAAACAGCTAGTGGCACAGTCACATCATGGTCCAGCAGTACCTGCTATGCGAAACATGTCGAGAGGCCTACTTCCTTACAGAAGAGGCCAGATCCCGGCACAGACTTGTTTGTATGGCAATTCAGTTGCTATCATCTGCAAGCCGACTTGGACAACAATACCAGAGTCCACCTGCGGTACCTGACCAGACACGAGCCCAGCCGTCTAGCAGCACTCGGACCGAGCTACCACCAGTAAAAAAGTCATCACGAGGACAGTCCAGCAACAAGAGACCGTCATCATCATCTTTAAACCAGGATTTGACCATCAAAAAATCAAATAGATGCCTAAAGCTTCTGCAACTGCCATTGCCGCTGCCGTGGCATCAAAATCATCTGCAAGTCATCCGCCTAAGTTGTACTGGGAGGCAAAGAAGTTTCTTTCAAGGTCAAAGGATTACGTAATTAAAAACACCAATTCTTATTATAAGGATCTAGCATCTTTTCTGCACGCTACACAACCTCTGCTGACGGAACTTCTGACCAACGAAAGTTCCACACATGGCACATCTGTAAAGTACAACATCGTGGTCGAGTGTATCTACGAGCACCCAGAAAATCTTCAAGACCTATTTAATTTCAAGACCGCAACAAAGACAATACATTCCGAAGAAAACTTAGAAGAGATGTTGCAGGGAGATGCTGAGAAGCTGATGCTGGAGTCGTCAGAGGCCGAGTTGAAGGGCAGTGGCTGGGACTGGTGGCACCAACGTTGCTTACTTTACATGTAAGTTTGTTTAGTCATTTAAAGCCTCCTGGGAATAACAATAGTGTACTTCCAAAAAAAAATTAAAAACAAATATGTAGCTTCCCTTTTTGTACTGAGGTCTTCTTCACTAGTAAAAAATAAAACGATATCAAAAAAATAAAGTTCTTTCTTAATTCAATCATAAATTATACATCAATATTTAATGTTGATTGTTTAAACTAGAGCATCATGTTTTAATAGTTTTATATAGTGTTAAGAGTATTACTTTGTAATATCATTTTCTAAAATAGGAAACTAATGATCAGAACAGTTTTGTCTTTATTTTAGTTTGTAAATTTAATTTTGAAACTTTCAATTTGGAACTGTGTTTTTTAGGTGATATACTTTTTATTAGTAAAAGTGTTTCTTATAACAGTATTTAATAACATTTTTTAAAAAATAAAAATACTTTAATTTTAGCTAATAATATTTGTAGTTTTAGAAGAAAAAAAGTGTAAAAAGTTATTTGACGTAGATCAATTATTATTAGTACATATGTCAGATTAACTCATGGACTTTAATACATGTACAAGAGTTTTAATCTACTGTGGCTAAGACAGCATCTAGCCTACTGATCATACATTTTACTGTCATTTTATAGACTCGGATTATGTCAAACGGGCTATTTGCTAGTGGTGTTGTACTATATTTTATTTGGTACGTGGTGAATACGTACGTCTGGTTTGTGAGAGGACCATTAAAAAGGTACGCACAACCTAATTCGTTGAGTAGGTAGGTTGGTCCCTCAAGAGAAATGCCGACTAAGTGGGAGGGCCTATTGATAGGTGTGTTACTCGTAGATGGAACTATTGAGATGTATGGTGAGTTTTGCGGAGGCCAATCAAGATATAATTAGGGCGAGTGAGACGTGCCTTCAACCTATTTGGGAGGGGGGAGGTATATTGTTAAAGGTACGTAAGTGGACTCATCGAGATATATGGTCGGTTGTTGAGTGATCCCACCAAACAAATATCTAAAAAACATTTTAAAATTTTTTGAACATAAATTCCAAGTTTTACAAGCAATATAACTCTGGTAATATTGTCCCCGTTAACTTGTCTTAAAAAAAAAATAAAATAAAATAAAACTATTACAAAAGTTTACCTTAGGTATTTGCTAGCAACACAATACATTAGTAAACTAAATTCCTTGTTTGTACCTCGTATACCACGTAAGCCGTATAGAAGTAAACAAATGTTGGGAGCTTAAGGTCCGCTTTAAGGGTTTTGAGCAATTTGCATACAAGAAGTGTGAACCAGCTTGCTTTACGAGATAGAGATAAGATACCATCTGGTGGGAATCCGAAGGCATATGTTACGGCAAGAGAGAGATTCAACATTTTACAATAAATCTATTACCAAATAATCTAAAATTTTTGTATATAATAACTTGATGGCCAAGAACTGTCTAAAATGTTACATTAAAAAAAAAAACTACCTCGGCTCTGGCCCACTAACCTAAAATATCTAATGATTTTACATTACTAACATGTTTTTATTATTGTATATTTCATCTTCTTACGTTTAAAATGTGTATAATAATGCATTTAATTACTTTATTGCTTCATTGCATATTTTTATGTGAATTTGAAACGTGTTTTCTCTTTCATTGTAAAAAATAACAGCAAAATAATACGAAATATTTGTTACTTTTCTTTAGTGTGTCATTTATGGAAATACTTAAGTTTATTTATGGTGACTATGATTTAAACAGGGATATTTCATATTCACAAAAGCTAGGATAAATTAGAGATTCTATGTTTTGTTTTATGTTGTTTTGAATCTAAGTTTAGAAATTAAATTACATATAAATATAGTTCTTACTCTTATTG